>CAOLHI010004626.1:0-106472 GCA_948474755.1 Ctenosaura bakeri | reverse complement strand
GGCAACCAAAATGGTGAGAGGCCTGGAAGCCATGCCCTATGAGGATAGACTTATAGAGCTGGGTATGTTTAGTCTACAGAAGAGAAGGTTAAGAGGGGACATGATAGCCATGTTTAAATATTTGAAGGGATGCCACGTAGAGGAGGGAGAGGGCTTGTTTTCTGCTGCTCCAGAGACCAGGACAAGGAGCAATGGATTCAAGCTACAGGAAAGGAGATTCCACCTGATCCTCAGGAAGAACTTCCTGACAGTCAGGGCTGTCCGGCAGTGGAATCTGCTGCCTCGGAGTGTAGTGGAGTCTCCTTCCTTGGAGGTTTTTAAGCAGAGGCTTGATGGCCATCTGTCGGGAGTGCTTTGAGGGTGTTCCTGCATGGCAGGGGGTTGGACTGGATGGCTCCTGTGGTCTCTTCCAACTCTACATTTCTGTGATTCTATGATTGTAAATAAAACCACAGCAATCACTGTGCTTTTGCTGCAATAGTAGTATCTCCTGGCTTAATTTTCATTTTGTTGGGAGTGACTGTAGCTCATTGGAAGAAGGTCCCAGGTTCAACCCACGTAATCTCTATTTAAAAAAGATAGGAGCTAATGGGGAAAGTGCTCAGCCTGAGATGTGATGTCATCATGTTAACATTTCTCCATTCCTTATGTAGCAGCCAAAGAGTCAAGGGGCTGAAGACTGAAACATTAATACAATGAACTCACACCAGAGCAGATTTTTTCCCCCAGCTCCAGTTTCAGTTTAGAGGAAAGGCCCACATGATTCCTTGTAATATACAGTTTGACTCTTATGGTCAAAGAACACATTACTTAAAAGTGTATATAGTGTACAGGTCCATACGGACTTTTTTCTTTATCTAAAAATAACATCAGGGTACTCATTAAGATCAACAGCACAGTGCATAAGGAGAGGAAATTGAATAGCCTTTCCACCTCCAACCACACCTCCTAGAAAACACCCACATGAAGTCGTTGGTGAAAGTTTTTAGAAACCTCTTCCAAGGAGGGGCGTGGTGTGATTTTGAAAAGTCACAGCTGTGGAGGATAGGAGTCAGCCTTCACTTCCTAAACTCTGCATTCCTGGTCTGGATCAGACCCACTATGCCTAGTTTTAAGTAAAGAAAAAAACAAAACACTGTGAAGCCACACATTATATATTAAATGCAGTCTGACTCTTAAGTCAAAGTGAACTTTTGTGCTCCATTTTGAAATTTGGTTACTTTATAAAAGGAATACAAGGTATATTTTCTCTTTCTATTGACTTAAGTGGGACTTTTCCAGGAGAATCCAGTAATTTTTACCCAGGCTTAACCACTATTCATTATGGATTGTTTATGCCCAAAGTGCAAGGTATCTGGAAGATATTTTAAAGGAATTTATAAGAGAGGTTGACAATTCATTCTCATGGGTACTCATGATCCCGTAATGCAATGTGAGGGGACCATTAAGAAAAACACTTAAAAAGCACTCATCAAGGTCAAGGCTAAACTTGAACTGGTTTGGTAAAAGTCATTGATCCCAAAAGGAAGACATGTGGGAAAGAGATATCATGGAGGTTTTTACTGAGTCATACTCAGCAACCATCTGCAAGGCTGCTGAGCTGAAATGCTGTTCTTCCCAAAGGAAAGAAAAGGAAAAAGTTCAGCCCTTACCTCATCTTGTGTAAGAACTGAAACCTGTCTCAACTACAGATTTAAAGTACAAATGGAAAGAGGCAGGAAACTTTTCCTTGCAGGAAAGCTTCTACACTTCAGCAGAGATGTAAAGCATATTCTTGAATTTTCTTGTCTTCCACACCTTGCCAAGAAATGGCCAACTACCACAAGAGTGTTCCATTTTGGAACTTTTTTTTTTATACAAATGAATTTTTCACAAAAGAAGTCTTGAAATGTGGAAAAAATCATAAAAAATGAACAGGAATGAGATATGACACTGAAATCCTTCCATTCACATAACTGGAATTTAAAATGGTTTACGTCATAATTAAAAAAAAATTCTGGCACCTCTACTTAAGTGGACAGTACCTGTTTCTCATCTGATAAAAAAAGGAAGTATTTTGTCAACAATTTCAGTTATTAGAACTGAGTGGCAAATATTGTCCTGTCAATTGCAATCTGACCCATATGTTCATGCCAAATTGACTTTATTGGGGAAATCAGATTTGAAAATTGGTAAAGAACCATTTTTATGAAAGGTATAGGCCAATAATGGGATTGTTACCTTAAATCAGATACTTTGTGTATATTATGAGTTTTTGCCTTTTTCAATTTTGCAGTATCAGTTTAAACTACCTGCATCAGCTAAATGGCAATGGTTATGTCTGAAACATTTGTTAGAATCCAGATTTGGCCCTGCAACTTTAAGTGCATCTGAATTTCTCTTACTATTAGAGATATTAATTGAGGGCAACAGAGTACCCAAGCCAAAAATTTAAATATACATTTTTGTTATCTATAAATAGATACACAAGGTTTACAACAAGAATGGAACAGGGATTGGAATACCTACTTGTGACTAATCAATACACACAAGTTTTAACATCTGTAACTAGTGTGGGTATAGATGTGGCTACAGATCTCTATTTTTGTATATAGCTTAAATTGTTCTTTCAGGTATACTTGTCTTCAAAATATCTATTCAAGAAAGAGCTTTCGAAATTAGCAAATTGTAGGTCATATAATACTGCTAATGCTTCCTTAGAATATACATTTTGGAGTTGTCCTATAATAGGCACATTTTGGAAGGAAATAATCACATGAGTAAATCTGGAATTGAAAAATTCCTTGATATTCAGGGACATGCATGTCCTTTTGAATTATTTACTTGTTTCTTGGAAATTAACAAATGCCAAATGGAAGTTTATATCTATTAAATTGATACTTTATTATTGGAAAGATAATTTTCTCCCACCTGTGATCCAATGGATAGAAGATCTAACAACAGTTGCAACTTTTGAAAGAAAGATGTCTAGAGAAAAAATTACAAATTAACTTGTACATGGACATTAGTCAGCTTTTATAGATAATTATATTATTTTCTCTCCTTTTGCATTTTTATTTTCCTGCTTTTGTAATACTGGAAAATTGTTGTATGCAACCGAGAACCCCTTTGAACATAAGTAAAAATATTAGAAGTAAAAAAATAGAAAGAACAACTTTTATTTAAACAGCTACTAGTTGGAAAAAACGGCAATCATGTTTTATACATCTTAAAATAAAGATTAAATTAGTCATTATCCAGAAAAAGGTTTCTTCAGCTTGACTTATTTTTGCAATAAATCTCCTCGCCACCAGAATAAAATCTTCAGTCCTCACCTTCCAAGATTGGTAGTTCTGATAGTACAGCCAGTCACCTATTCTAATGGAAACAAGGCCTTCTGGTCCCACACAGGCAGGCAGACAGTAACCTCTTCCTTTTTACCTACATGGCATTTCCCACATTAAGCAGAAAACTAGACCAAGGTAGAGTGGACCATATCTGTTGACTTCGACTTATGGTGACCCTATGGATGAGGCCTCCGAGTCCACTTTATCATCAACAGCCCTGTTTAGGCCTTGAAGATTCAGAGCCACTGCTTCTTTGATTGAATCTATCCATCTGTAAACACATCTATGCCTTCCCAAACCTTGTCTCCTGAATTTGACTCTAAAATCTTGCAATGATCCAAGACTCTTCATCTCTACTAGTTAGATCTTCACTGATTTTGTGACTTGCACCCTAGCTCTCTGGTGAGTCAGCTTAGTGCAGGGGAAGACACTACTACCTCTCCATGGCAAGCATCCTCCCTACTCTACAGAACTAAGTCTAGGGGAGGTGTCTCTTTTTACCAATATTATTGTGCTTGTCTCTAGATTCCCCATTTCTCTTCATGCTTCGTCCATCCCAGATTCAGCAGCAATATCATAAACATTTCCATTCCTGCAGGAACTCACAAAGCAAAGCGTAGAAAAGCAAACTTGTAGAAAAGTGTCCTAATGCCACCATGGAAATCTTGTCCAGGAAAGGAAGGTACAGAATAACGTAGTGAGGCAGGCATTTATTCTGTTTAAACACACATTTCTGATGGACTAGGCTATCCTTTTTATATTTCTACAAACGGATAGAAAAAAAGCAGTAGGAGGAGAATGACTTGATCAGGAAAAGACTTGTAGATAGCAGAAGGTCTTCATTTTGTTCAGACCTGTTCTAACTGGAGACATAGCCTATGGCAGATTTTTCAGTGAAGACTTTTTGACTAGAATACAGCAGTGGAATATTTCTGTGTTTAGAGGAATAACAGATTGTTATAATTCTCACCCTGATCAAGAGCTGTACATGAAATGCATAGAACACATAAGGTCAAAGTGCATCCAGAAGAGTACATAGGCCAGTTCAATGTAGTGATTTGAGTGTTGGACTAAGACTCTGGGAGACCAGTGTCAGCCATGAAAACCCACCTGGCCAACTCACACTCTCCCAGGCTCAGAAGAAGGCAATGGGAAAGCCACTCTGAATAAATCTTGCTAAAACTCCATGATAGGTTCATTTTAGGTCATCCTTAACCGGAAATAACTTGAGCACACAAAACAGCAACAAACCAGAGGCTATGTTCTTATGTGATTCAGTGTGTTTTTACTTTAACAAAATTGACCACATGAATGACAACTGTCACCTCTCTAATGAGAGGGCTAGCTGAGCTTGCAGGACAAAAACTCACCTCAAATGTTGCCATTTATTTGGCAAAAAAAAAAAAAAGTACTTTCATGCAAGGAAAGGCATCAGATCCTGCCTAATCTTGGAAGATAAGCAGGGTCAGGACTAGTTAGTTCCTAGATGGGAGGCTGGCAAGGAGTACCAGGTGCTCTAGATTACATTTCAGATGAAGGCAATGTCAAACCACCTATGAGTACTAGTTGCCTAAGAAAATCCTATGAAATTGATAGGTGAATTGAAGGCACATACATACATATGTAGAACATCTACAACAGTTGTTCCCATTTTGCAAACAGGACCCCACTTTAAAGAAAAACATTCCCTGTCAGGATGCCTGTTTCCTGTACATAAACAGGTATTGCAGCAACACCCAGATATCCAGTATTCTCTCCTCACAAGGGAATTAACCTTGTAAAAAGTTCCCTAGAAACTTTTTTCCCACTTGGCGAGGTGGGGTGAGCAAAACATCCTTGTTCTTACCATGTCATCACCCCTCTATTCTTCTATTAGCTCCTAATATTAGGAGGTGCTATTGAGAAAGATGTGTGTTCAGCTAACAGGAATGCTTTCAGAGATGTTATGTTTTATCCAACTAGGTCTTGGATTCACATTTTTATAGTCAATTGATACAATCCAGAGAAAGCTCTTATGCCTCAGCCCCATGGATTTCAGTGGAACACACGAACAACAAAGCTCTTGCTGGATAGTACCCAATGGATAAGAGGATATATGCAGGAACAGTACACCACAGTGTGGCTGTTTCTATTTGCACTCATCTAGATTCCCAACTGAGATTAATTCATTTTAAAAGTGTGCCTGGATTCTGCCTAGAGACAAATTGTGATACATGATCTTACTCTCCACTTAGGAATGATTATCTTACACAGTGAAACTAAATAATTTTTTATCACAGCTCAAAACCTGAGATCACCAATAGCTTTGCTGTAGTGATTTTATTATTCGATCATGCTCGGCTCTCAGTTATCCAACAGGAAAAGGGGCTTAAGATACCCCAGAGCTGGCCATAGGAAGAAAGGGAATGAAGACTGGGCTCTTTTGTACTAGCTGTTTTCTTCCTTTTAGGAGATACAGGAATGAGTTGGCCAAATTCATTCAGACCATCCCTCACCCAGAGCAAAACTAAACTACTAACTCACTCACGAGGACTGAGTTAAAGGTGAAAAACATTTTACCTTAATTTCTTATCAGAAAGAAACACATGTAACATACAATACTCAGCTAGAACTTTTTTTTTTTTTTTTTAAAGTAAAATAGTGGTGTAATGATTTGAATGTTGGACTAGGACTCAAGACCATGATTCAAATGCCCACTTAGCCATGGAAACTCCTGGCTGATGTTGGGCAAGTCATACTCTCTCAAACTCAGAAGTAGGCAATTACAAACCCCTTCTGAATAAATCTTGCCAAAAAAAAGTCCTGTTAAGGTCACCAAGAGTCAGGGTTGACTTGAGGACCCTTAAAAATAATAAGTATAGAACCCAGATGCAACCCACTAGTGCAGAAATGTTTGTTGTGTCTTCCTTTCTATTTTCCATTCTATGGACTCCCTCCCAAGAAAGGTTTTTTATGTAGTGTAATAGCAATGAGACTGACCTATGAATCAAAAACTTCTTCATTTAAATCTCACCACCTCTAGGAGCTCTGTAAGGAGGGAGTCAAGAATTCACTGCATAAGGAATGGAGAATTTTCCAGCTAATCTAATGCAGCTTGTGGTGTCACTTAGCATTCCCAATAAATTGTTGCTCTCTAGACGATTCTATCATGAGGCTACAGACGATGCCATCTTCATCACGTATTTCTGTGTTTTTCCCACCACTCTTCATCCTTTTTATTTGTTAAAAAAAACTTACTCCTTTTCTTCCTATCACAGAGGAAACTGTGTAAGAGCAATGTCTTTTGATTGATAACACCTCATCTTTGCCTTGATTTGTATGTGACAGAGGTACAGAAGAGACATAATAGTATCAAAAGTGGAAGTGCTATGCAAAGGTTGCTGGCTTTGGCTCTAGCTCCTCTCAAATCAGATACAACAGCCCACTGTTCTCTGCAGCTCTTGACTAACTTTTCTTGTACCTCAACAGCTTTTCATGGGGGAGGTGGTAGAATGCTTCTTCATCTATCTATTAAGCAGTCTTTGTTAAGTGCCCCTTGTCCCTCAGTCTCTGTCCCCTCTTCTGCAGAATGGGGGATTACCTTACAGGATTGTTGCAAGAACTGTAACTAATGAATGTATATTTACTTAATGTATATCCTGCCTTTCTCTCAATATGGAACTCAAGACAACTCACAATATGCATTAAAACAAAATACAGCTACAACAAAGGATAATACAAAAGTTAAAAGAATTATTAAACAGTCATTTTTAAAAAAAATATTTAAAACGGTTATTATATTTTGTCAGCCTTTTAAAAAGTAATAATTAAATTAATTACACTAATAATTAAAGTATGACTAGCACACTTCAATATAAAGACCTTCTGCAACAGACAGCTAACACACAAAGCCCTGGATAAACAGAACAGTCTTTGCTTGCTGGGACAGAGAGAGAGAGAGAGCAAAGAAGAAGCCAACCTAGATTCCAGTGGGAGGGAATTCATAGTCTGGGAGCAGCCACTGAGAAGGCTCTTTTTATTGTCCTTAACAAACACTCCTGGGATGGTGGTGGAACCAAGGGACAGCACTCCTCTGAGGATCTTAAAACACAAGCAGGCTCATGCAGCCTTAGAGACAATTTAAAAGCCATCTGTTAAAAAGCTGTATGAACACTACAAAGTGCTGTACAAACATTACATATCAGTATTAGTACTGATGTTGTGCGTCCTTTCTCCAGCTTTTTGTGACCAAGGCACTGCTGCTTTGACTGGCTAGATCCAGCAATGGAGCAAACCAAGTTGTCCACTCAACATCTGCCCTTATCTGTGTTTAGACTAAGCTGCAGCAGTGTTTTGAGAACTTCTTCAGTGAATGCTGGAGCCATGTAAGGTGGTAAGCGTTCCCAGCAACAGTCGCTAAAACCAGAATGATAAGTGAATATTAAACAACTTGGCCTTCCCTTTAAATAAATGTTAGTATCTCAACATCAAAAAAGTAAATAAAGCTAGACAAGGCTATTAAACACACACATATAAAAAGGGGGTGGGTCAAAACCATAAGCTGCAAAATCACCCTCTTGGGGCAAAACTATGTTATCCATAAGAAGCTATTCTAGAAACAATATATAGTGAAACAAATAATTTTCTATCATTGGCAACAGCATTCAGACACTTTAAAAACTTGCATCACATATATAGCAACTTATGGAAACTCAATAGAAGATATACATTTGTGTGCACAACAAACACAACAAAATACAGAGAGGGATTAAAGGCATATGAATTTAATTCAAAATTCATACCCATTTTTAACAGATGGTTTAATAGATTTAAGACAAGGTCCAGTTTGCAAAATATAAAACTGCAAGGAGAAGCAGCTAGTATAGACACTGCAGCTATAAAAACCTACCCTGAAAAATTTGCAAAAATTATAGCAGATGGTGGCTATACAAACTAACTGATTTTCAATATAGATGAAACAGGACTATACTGGAAGAAAATGCTAGCTAAAATTTTTGTTGCAAAAGAAGAGCAATCTATGCCTGGATTCAAACCTGCAAAAGATAGGCTAATGCTGTTGCTAGGGCCCAATGCAGCTGGTGACTGCAAACCAGAGTCTTTGCTTATATATCATTCAAAGAATCCTATCCCACTTAAAAATTATTTAAAGTCTAGCCTTCTAATTTATGACAAGAGTAGGACAAAAGGATGGATGAATGGTGATTTACCTACAACCTGGTTCTCAGATTATTTCAAGCCTACCACTGAGGCTTATTACAGGTAACAGAAAATTCCCTTTAAGATTCTACTGCTTGTTGATAATGTTCCTGGCCACCCCTGAATTCTGACTGAGTTCTTCAGAGAAATACAAGTTGCATTCATGCCTGCAAACACAACTTTATTGCTGCAGCCAATGGATCATGGCACTCCAGCTAAGGAAGACTTTTGCAAAAGCTGTCACTGCATTAGATTATGCTCCTTCCGAGGGATCAAAGCAAAATAAATTAAAAAGCTTTTTGGACAGACTTAACTATTTTGGATGGCATTAAAATTATTAGAGATACATGGGAGAAAGTTAAAGAAACAACTTTGAAAAGTGTGTGGAAGCAACTCATTCCTACACTCATGGACAACTTTGAACGTATTGAGGATTGAGAAGAGGACATCACTTCAAATGCTGTTGAATTAGAATTGGATCTTCAGCCTGAAGATATCACAGAATTGCCTGGGTTGCATAAGGAGGCCCTAACTGTTAAGGATCTCCAGTTACCTGAAGAACAGAGAAAGTTGTTCAGAGAATAGAAAGTCCTGCCTGATAATATAGCTCAACCTAGAATACTGACGACTAAAGAATTAAAAGAAGGAATTGCCAAAATACAGAACACAACTGCATTTTGGGAAATATTCCCAATTTTGACAGAAGTTCAAAAATCATTTAAAGCCTACAAACCAAATAGCCTGTTACAGAAAACTAGTTAGAGAAAAAAGACATCAATGTGGCAAACCTCATTGTTTTCCTATTTCAAGACACCACCTCCACAACCATTGGCAGTCACTCCTAATAGATTCAGAGCTGTGAACATCAATAACAACATCAAGCCCTGTAAGTTCTCCATCAAAGTCCTCTTCTAGGGGAAAAAAGGCAAGATTGTTTGAAGTTTCCAGTGATGAGGCTCAACTATCTCCTTCCTTCCACTAACTTTCTTCAGTTAATCACCATCATTTGTCCTGTATACCAGTATCAAAATATTTAAAGGTAAACTTTTGTTCATTTCACTGTACTTTTGTGTGTGTGTGTAGAGATACAGAGAGAGTTATTTAGCTTTCTCATGCATCACAAGTGATATATAGTGCATTTTATATAATGCATTGTTTATATTTTTAAATTGCCAAAATGTATTTGCAGGTTACACAAAAGACTGGATTATGCTTTTTCAGCCAATTCAACTTTTTGACAAAGTTCTGGTCCTTAACTCATCAAATAAGCAGGGGATGCCTATACACCCAAAGTTTAAAAAGAGAACATGTGTTAGTAAGCAAGAGGCACCTTGGTGTGGGGATATGCAAACCAATTTTGACAGCTCTTGGAATGGGGAATCCCCAGAATGACAATCAGATTTCACCTATCTTAGAAACAACACCAACCAAACCACTCCAAGAAAACTCATTACTTTAATCATGTCTTTTAAATTAGTTTTAAACTAAAACAGACATTTGTTCCAAAGCTTGGTTCAAAATTGAAATTTGATGGCACACCTTTTTCTCATACTTTGGTTCAGGGAGAGGAATCATGTGGCCCCAGTGATGCTGTTGAACTGCGCTCCCACTGTTCCTCAGCCTTGACTAAGCTGGCTAGGTCTGCCAGGACTTGCAGTCCAACAACATCTAGATAGCTGCTTGATTCCTACCACTTTTCTAAAGGGAATTTCATTCCTTTCTTTCCATGAGTCTTAAAAAAAAAGAAAGAAAGAAAGAAAGAAAGCAAGCAAGCAAGCAAGCAAGCAAGCAAGCTATACAACAGCTAAACTGTTTGTGAATGACAGCGCATATTCAGACCTAACAACTGCCATGTATACATTCTTCAGAACATTTTCAGAGAGTAATGACTTCACATGAGGCATAATAACATTTGAAAGCTTTCACCATATGGGTGGGCCAAGTCATCCTATCCAGTCCTGGCAGCCATTAAATCTGGAATGGACAGTCCATCTGGTAAGCAAATATCAGATGTTATAGTCTTGCAGTTAGCTCCACTCTGAGATTATAAAATTTCAGACAGCATTAGATAACAGTATCTCAAAACTTTGTTTTGCATAATTACCAACCCCCTCCAACAACCCTTCTTTAGTCCCAACCAGAAACAGTATCATAGACATGTGCTTCCTAAAACAGAAGTATGATTTTTCTCGTTACAAGTCCCACTCCCTCTTGCACTCCAGCCTGCTTACCTGCCTTCTTTAACTGTACTTGTGGGAAAATAAAGGAATATAGTGAAGGAAGGAAGGAGGGAGAGAGGGAGGGAGGGAAGGAATCCTACAAACCCTGTCAAATTAAAACTTTTAAATTTTGATCTTGAAAAGAAGTCCATAGAAATAATAATCACAGAATAATATATGGATCCCAAATGCTGCATTTTAAATTTAAAACTCCCTTCCCAAACAAATGAATATTTGCTAGTATAAACACTGCAGGACTGAACCATCATAAAACACAGCACCACAGCAGAACACATAGCTCTTGCTCCTATCCAAGCAAAACTTTTGAATGAGGCAAACAGCAAATTAAAGACTTCAAAGACTTCAAACTTATCCAAGCTAAACACTGTATAGAAAGGGGTAACCTATAGAATACCTTTTTTTCCCAGAGGTTATGTACTTTCTACAAGCCAGAAACACATTTTGATTTCCAAATATCCATATGAAATTGTGGACAAAAACAAACCTAACTGAACTTGGAAGGAGGTATACTTTATTCACGAATACGCTATGTTATGTCAATTGGAAAGCTGTTTATCCCAAAGCTCACAAGCTTTGACATCTCTTATAAATCAGCATCCACCACATTTGTACAATCCAAATATGACAAGTGTTTGAAGATCTCCAAACCACTAATGCAGTGGTTTACACAATGTCCATCTTCAGGAAATCTTTTCTGCATCAATTTCTCTCCTGAGAAAACACTTGCATGTCTGCCAAAGAACAGCTTATGCGTTTACATTTGTATACCACCTTTCATCCAATGGATTTCAGGGCAGGGAGAAACAAATATAAAAAAAAACAAAACACCACTCTGCTTTGTAAAGGATTGTGAAGAAATGTTTTCACGTGCATCCATGTTATATGACCAGAGTCATATGCATGCATCTTGGTACAAGTCCCTGTTGGGCCCAATACAACCAAATAAACTGAAGACACACTAGAATACATCACAATATATCATGTGAAACAGTTTCCCACACATCTGGAATAATTTCCTCCCAACAAAACATGCCATCCCCTCATATTTGGGGCTTGTGCTGAATATTATTCAAACTATATTGGGACCCTCAGTCTCCGGAGGCTATATTTCAAGTGGCTGGCGATGTTGCCTTATATGTTTTAACTGGGCCTAAAAGCCTATAAACAACATCTTGTGTTCATGTTACTTCCACTTATCAAAATTATCCTCAAAGAGCCCATGTTCAATTTATTACATTTTATGTTGTAATAAATACTGATGGTAACATTGAAATTCAGTATTATTCTGTTGGTCTGTCTGGAAATATAATTCAATTCAATAGCAGTGTGACATGTAATTTCATGCAGAGAATGACAAATTTAGATTACTCTGGCAGTCTTTAAATATCTTTTTTTCTTAAAACTCTAATCTAATTCTGCTTGCCACATATCCAAAAGCATATTGCAGAACTTTAAAAGGTATAGTAAAGTAACTACTATGGTTAAGTGTCCAATGTCCAATGAAAGGATAAAGCATGGTGTGAGAAAAATGAGAGCACTGCAGAGATTTACACAACTGAGTCCAGTATGCTGAGGTACTCCATGAAATGAATAAAGTGTATTGCAACTGGTGGGCAGCATCTCTGAAGCTAATAGGCAGCAAATGTAAAGAAAGTAAAAGAGATGTATTCTACTAATTTCTAGAATAAGCAACTGAATTCAGGTTTTGATTTTAGTATGGCTTAATCATTGGTAAGTTCCTTACTAAACAAGAGTTTGATTTTAGCTTAGTGTTGTGATTGTACATCGCAAATGAAAAGCTCTGTTCAGTCATTTAAACTTACAGTGGCAACATGGCATTCTTTGAAGAAGGACAGTTTTCTGGTTGGAAATGTCCTGTTTCAAGGGCTGTGCAATACAAGCCCATTTTGAAGAGACAGAATGATGAGAAGGGAGTTCAGGGGCCTTGAAATCCCCATCAGACTGAACAGCCACTTAGATCGCATGCTCATAGCCTTGCCCACAACAGTAAGAGGCACAGTATTTGCCTTTAAATTTTAGCAGTTACTTCTATGTTTTCACAGAAAGATTAAATTAAAATGCACAAATTTACATGAATTAGTGTCCTGTTGCCGCCTTCTCCAGTGCTTCATTCTACTTTCTTAACAATAGGTAGCATAAGTAACAATTCTATAGTTCTGACTGTGCTATAAATAGTTTTGCATTTAGAAGAAGAGAAAGAGAGTCTTTGTTGCTTGTACGTAAGCTCCTAACTATAGGAAATAGAGTATCTGTGTGTTCAAGTCACCTGTTGACTATCAGTGATCCCCTGAATTTCATTGGGTTTCCATAGGCATGAAATACTCAAATGCGACTCTACCATTGCCTTCTTCTGAAATATAACCTGTAACACCTGGTATTACTTTGTGGTTCTCCTGCTCAGGCAGTAACCAGGCCTAGCTTGTGTTGTTCCATAGAACATAGGATACACGGGAAATATGGAGCAGTACCACCCTAGACAATATCTCCTATATTCCCAATCCTGTAATAATTTATTAGTTATAATAATATGACCAAGCAAAACAAAACTGAATGACGTCTATTAGAAGTTAAGGATCTGCTCCAAGAACACTGTCCAATCAATAGTTCTCCGTCTTTCAGTAAGCCAAATTGTGTCATTCTCACAAGAGACCTTTTCATATCAAAACACAGCTACAGAGTCAAAATCCTTCTAAAACAAAATAATCTCTGCTGCCACTATTCACAGCTGCTTTTGAAAGGCTGATACCTTCAGTATCTGTAACATTCCCACAGGAACAGAGATCTCCCTGTGGGTTAGGAACAAAAAGGCACTCTTTACCTGAGGGCAACAGAAAAATCATTATTTGCATTTCATTGACATTGCCCAATAGTTTTCCAGTTGAAATATGCTTCATTATGCCCTTTGCATGCTTTACATCTTATGATACTCTTAAATCCATGGAAACTGAACCATGTCCAAACTAATTTAAAGACCTCAGGTCCTGGAAATGAATTTAATCCAATTCTGTTTCTGCCCCTTGAGTGCAAGCAATTTCTTTCTAATCACTCTCGGGAACATCAAGGAAAACGTTAACAGGGCACAGCAATTGGAAATCTACTTGTTATCTCATCAAGAGCAAAGGAGATGAAAAAAAACAGGAAATTACCAGCGGGAAAGAAGCCATACATGACAGTTTGACTTCCACTTAAAACAGTTCTACAAATTCATTTGACTATAACAGATGCACATTGAAAATACACCAGTGCTGTAAATTAAAATGATTTGCCAGGAAGCGACAGGTTAGTATAGTATGTTGTCAGC
Source organism: Ctenosaura bakeri (assembly GCA_948474755.1). Classification (NCBI taxonomy): domain Eukaryota; kingdom Metazoa; phylum Chordata; class Lepidosauria; order Squamata; family Iguanidae; genus Ctenosaura; species Ctenosaura bakeri. The sequence goes on along the minus strand of CAOLHI010004626.1, from coordinate 92,388 downwards.
AATAAGGTTTGTTCCTAAATTCTTGAATGGATTTGGGTATTATGAGGCAGAGACAGAAAAGAGGAAGCATGAGGCAGTCATGCTTTCCTTTTAATTGGTTGGACCTTACCCATTAAGAGGGAGATCTACCGAGAAATGGAAAAATCTTCCGTTTTCAAATCTGGAGCAAACAAGGCAGGGATCACACAAATTGTCCTTTTTCATGTTCAGAGCTTGGAAACTTTAATTTTTGGGACAATGACCACTGGCTTACTGATTGAAGGATCCAGAGAGTTGCAGTCAAAAAAACCCATAAAATTTCCTAAGTGCTGCTCATATTACAACTGTGGAAAGAAAAGTCATATAGGGTCATGCTTGGGATAGATCCCTGGGTGAAAAGTGCTTCTGGTCATCCCTCAGGGGAATTTTGCAGTGATAATCAGTCATGTGGTTTTTACAGACTTATACTGAACTGAAGAGCATAGCAAAACACTTCTGTGTGGTGCTGATATTTATCTAGAAGAGGCAACAAAATACATTAAGCTAAGAAAGAGACATAATTTAATTATAAGTAATGGATGCATTTTTGTTGTTGTTGCTTGTTATTTCTATTTATATCCAGCCTTTCGTCCATGGAGCTCAAGCTACCACCTGGAGTTCTCCTCCCCACTTTATCCTCCTAACAATACAGAGAGGTAGGATGAAAGATAGTGTCTAGCAGAGTTCAATATGTGGTGGTTGCAGGGATTTTTTTTTCATTAAAACTTCTAATCTCTGAACAGGCAACTTGTGTGTCTTCCTCCTTGGTGAAATAGGTGTGTTCCAATTTCTTGAGGCTATAAATGTACCACCATCACTACTATGTAAAAATTTCTTCAACATTTTCCCACAACTATCTTCATCTGGTAAGAAAACAACCTGTTTTGAAATTGAATTTTCAAAGAAGAAAATTTCAGTGAAATTCCTATGGGGGCTGCAAACTTCTTGCATTTTCCTTAGTTAAAAGATGGCCACAGGCATATGTCACTATCTCTGTAGCCACTTGAAGCCCTCCAAAGTAATTTAATTAAAGTCTCAGAGGAATATGTTGTGAAATAGCTCTGCCCCTCAAGCTTTTCATATTAGGCAGTATGAACAACTGGGGCAAGGGGGATATATAGCAATGGAGAAATTAATGTTTGGAAAAGTTGCTTTATAATTACCATTCCCAGAATCTTCCTACCAGTTTCTTTTATCCAAAAAGTAACTTTTCCAGATTCTGAAAGAGATGTTTGATACAAAAGCACACATAACACTCTCAGACAACAGTCAGCATACAATCAATAGCAAAAGCCATTCTGAAGGGTACTGAGAATGAGACAATAAAACAGAAGCCTCTTTGCAAGCAAACATGACGTTCAGATTTTAGCATAGCAGTTATTTTAAATCAAAAGGCTTTCTAAGATAAATATTATTTGCAGTAATGGTTGTTGGAGTAGCATGGAAGATGCTTCTCCTGTCTTGCTGGGGTGGAGGGGAATTTATGTTTTCTCAAAAGTAAGATTCATAACTTGAACATCATGTTGTCCTGTTATGAGCTCCATAAACCTATGCCTACCTGGGACTTAAAAAAGAAAAGAAAAAGCAAAAGCTGGGTGGGACTACACTACATGGTTAATGGTTTCCTTTTGACAAGATGGCTCAAGACCTAGTGGAACTTCACTCAGATTAGTCAAAGATAATAGAAACAGATTTATTTGTACTAAATCTATGGGAAGAGGAGAAGAAAACTAAGTTATGCTCATCTACCAAGTTTGCTCAGTTTATTAATACCTAGCTAATAAAAACATTAATATTTTAGAACATTGCTAATGCTAATTTATAGGTCTATCTGTGTTTCTTTTGTATCTCAGCCAGATTCCTCAAATTATGATTTTTATTGTTTCTAACCTGGTAGGGATTTAGGGAAATTGGATCATTCCTTCCATGCATCTGAGGTGAGCAAAGCAACAGGCATATTGATCAAATTGTCCCTTATCTCCAAGCACTGATTCAGCAGAAGTTCCAGTTATTTGGTTTCTGTGGATGTTCTTCAGAGTTGTTGCTGCATAGACGGTGATGAATACTGTTGATCAACCTCCCCTGAGGTTTGAGAAAACTGCCTTAATGGATTACACCAAGGTGTACCTTTAACGGTTGAACCAGAACACGTCTGCCTATTCTGAAACCAAAATGAGGCAGAAGATAACCATATATTAGGTAGTGACAGGGCATATGCCTCCAGGTCTTAACAATATGTAATAAAATTATTCAATAGCACATGACAGAGAACTTTAAAGTTACACATTCCATTCTTTAAGAATCTGGGAAATAAGAGTCTGAACCACATAATTCAACAATAGCACTTGTCCTGCTCCACTGCACTTTTCTTCTTCTGTTTTATAATATAGGTGCATTGCAAGGCACACATTTTTAGATATAGTATGAGAACCCCTGCCGTCTTATGAGGTACTTTCAGGACACTACACAGCAACATAGTAGTGAGGTCAGTGCAAAGAAATAATGCTACTGGAATTAAAAATCAGCAAGATTCCAAATGTTCTCTGGTACACTTTTTATTCCTCTGAATCCTGTAAATCTTTCCTTTTAAAGGTGGCTTAGAACTCTTTGTAACTATTGTTTTCCTCTTCTGGTACAGTTTTGTCCACCATTTTTCCCTTTGCTTCATTCCTATCAAGTGGTATTAGCCAAACAAGGATCACATTGTAATACACATTACATACCACTGAGCTATCAGACTTAGCTATGGACTGACATCGTTCAGAAGAAGTGAATTCATTTAGGATGGGTGGTGTGTGATAAGCACAAATAAAATAGGACTGGTCAACATGGGTGGTTGCATTTAGTCAGAGATGAATATAAAGATCAGTTTCTCCACGTTCTAAAGCATTTTCTAAATTGCTGACAGAACGGCCTTTAAATTCTGAGAACTTTTTTTTTAATCAAACTTCTCCCAACTTCAGTTTATAGCTACCCTCACTTCCTAAGTAGATGTGATCTTATTTACAAGAAAAGTCTGCAAAATATTCTGAAAAGATCCACATCACTATGCCTGTCCCTGGTCCTTAAGTGGCCCTTGTAAAGGAAGAGCAGCTCTTCTATGGCAACTGTAAGTGAAAACAGACATAGACTGGGCTTTGCTCCACATACACACGCATTTCTGACATGAGAGATAAAGACTTGTTCAGCAATACAAATTTTACTGCCAAGCAGGGATTTGAACTGGATCCTCCACGTCCCACATTCAACACTGTCTGATAGCTCTCTTGGAATGTTTTTCTTTTTTAAAAAGTCTTTATTTTTAGCAGTGATAATCCTTGCTAGATGGCAGGGTTTCTGTTTTCTGAAATGCAGCCTAACCTTTCCAAAACTATAGAGCAATGGAACTGTGCAGCAGAAAACAATGGTAGAGGATCAAATAGGGAAGAGTATAGTGTTAGTGTTGCTAATATTTGCTTCAATTTGTAAGTTCTTCTTCATATCATCCCCCCTTTTTTTGTATTACTATTTTGTTGTCCTTGTTAAATTGCCCTCCTTCTCTGCCAAATATGAGTACTTTAAACTGGACAGTCTACAAAATTTGAGAAGCACAGGCAAAATGTTCATGTCAACACAGATTAATAATGAAAACAAGTCAACAAATGTGGTGCTATTTGCTAATGTCTTGCAAGGAATGCATAATGCTGAGTGCTTGCCACAGTGTCATTTGGCTTGCTTTCACTTTGGCTTAGATTTAAAGGGACAGTTATTATTGGGGATGGGTGGGGGGAGTGTATTGACTGGGGGTTTCTTGTGTCCAATGAATGCTATCTTTCAGTTTGGATTAAAGAGAAATGGCATTCCTTGCCATCTAGAGGGACCACTTCGGTCACATTGGTGTCATTCTCTCAACAGTTAATCATTTAGCAGAGTAAGAATATCACTTTTAAGACATGCACTTTGTTCCAATTTAGACCTGTTTGATAAAGGTTCACTGGAATTCAGATCATAAAACACAGAAGACTTAGTAGTTAAGGCTTCTTATTATTACAAAGCCCCATTCACTGCCAGTCCAAATTATTGACTCAGAAACTGTTTAAACTTTGCTTGAGGAAAAAGCACGGAGAAAACCAAACATGTTAATTCTAAAATTGGAGGAACAATTTAGCAGATAACTCTCAGATAAATAATGGCTGTTTCCATATGAATCTCTCAAGCCCCAAGGATGCTCACCCAAAAAAAGACATACTCACCTTTTGCAAACAAGAAGGTAAAGGAGTGCTAGGACCAAAGTACAGACAGAAACCATCAAATTGGATTACCATGCATGATTTTTCTTCCCTTGTCTCTCAAGAGCCCCTTAGGTAGCACAAGTCACCTGCTAGTCAACCAATTAGAGAATAAATCTCATTAAACTCAATGGGTTTCCAAGCTAACTTTCATACTGTTGGGCTGCATTTCAACTCTCACATCTGTAAATCAGTTTTAACATGTCACATCTGTTCCATCATGTATTCACTTTCAAAGACTGCATTACCCATAACACATATTCACACTCTATGCATCAGTGATGGGGCAGAGTCCTGAAAGGTGACATGTTCAATTTAAATTGATAGATTAAAAAAAAAAAACCCTCCTCACAAACAGAAAAACAAGCAAAGCAGGGAGTGTGCTGGGCTACAGCTCTCCTTTTAGGAAGAGTCTAGCTTTGAGTTAGTTTTAGGACAATTCTCATTTCCTAGGGCCAGTGCAAGCCATTTTGCAATCTGAAGTAAAGCAGGACATTGTACCTCTCTCTTAAGTCATTGCAGAAATTTCACGTGCACATCTACCCTCTCTAGCAGTTAAAGTAAAATAATAACAATTTTATTTGTTTATTATTTAAATAACAATAATGTCCCAAACCAGCTGTCTAAAGCATCCCAAATTACTATAATCCCACATTACTCTGTGCAGTAGTAGTGCCAGCTCTGAATTCTTTCTGCTCCAAGATCAAGCCTCAGCCTGGAGAAGGTGATTTTAGAGAAACTTCTGAAAACATCCTCACTCCAAACAGCAACACCTTCAAAAATTAAACACCCATATTTTACCACATTCTTCTCCCATCAAGCAATTAGAGAAATAACAGTTCTCTTAGAATGATGAATGGATGTAGAGAAGAAATGAAGATAGTACAGATGATGGACAGATTGTTAACAGGAAGAATGCATGCTGCAAGGGCCTACAGAGTATGAGATCAGCTCTGGTATGTGGGCAAGCATGCAATGTTATGGATATTTTCTGTAACAGAGATATTGGTTAGAGAAATGCCAATGAAGTTTTACAGGTACAGTAAACTGGATATTTGAGCAGCGCAAACATTCTGGACTTTCATTAGTTTGTCTATCTGAAAAGAAAAGGCTATGAATAGCACGTAGAAGATGTACAGCAAAAGTCATCCTATTTTAGATAGGTAACCTAAAGCCCAGTTTTCACATTACAACAGCAACATGGATGAAACACAATTGCACAGAGCCTGCTTCATCAGGGAGGCAATTTATGTGATTCCTTGCATATGTCACTGATTATGGCAAACTCTGCTTGAGAACATAACAACATCCTCTGGACAAATGACCAACTGGATACCTATAGATAACTCACAGGTAGGAACATAATGGTAGCAAGGGACACCACTGGAAATAAGAGGGCATGGCTTCCCCAAAGCCACCTAGCACAGCTGCTACTTCCATCTGCTTGTGTATTCTTGAGGGGTGTAAAACTTTGCTCATTTCATTATCACAGGCAAGAAAGGGTACTCTTCACAATTTTCTCCCCAATTACACTGAATATTGTATACAGTTTTAATACCATCACTTGCAATATCCTTTGGGGAAATTAGTCTGAAAAAATGCAGATTTTTTCCCGCTGCAGAAAACATGTTTAAAGCAATAAACATGTCAGATAGCAATATTTTCATGCAGGAAACAGTGATTTCTGCAAATGAAATATGTGACAACCTTCTTCTTCATGTCCAATCCCAATCCAGCCTCCTCTTGTCCAATTCCCCTTTACACCCAGCAAGCTAGTGGTCATCACCACATCATGAATGACAGTGAAGAAGTACTTTCTATAATCTGTCTTGACTCTGTCAATCTCCTTTATTGGATAACTGTGTTCAGGTATTATCCATTTCCTCCATATTATGCATAATTTTATAAATCTCAAGCATGTCTCCTTTTGCTCACTTTTTTTAAAACTAACAATTTACCCATCCATCATTCAAGTCAACATCCTCTCCCAATCCCCATACTCTAAATACACTCTGAAGTTGACCCAACACACCCTACTTTAAATCAATGCATCATGGAGAGCAAAAACAATGATAATGGCAAGATTAGCAAGAGTAGATGAAAACCAAAGACAAACGGATTAGAAAGAAAACAACAGAAAAACTTTTGTAAATGTGCTTGAGCCAACAGAAAGTTTCACTGGCTTCCCTTGAGGCTGAAGTTTTGTTTTGTTTTATTTTTCAGAAAGGTCAACTATCGGTTAAAACCCTATTATCTGACTATCACTGCCCTTCAAAGTAAGGAGACCCTGAGAAGTGCTGACAGATTTTTAAACACAGCCAAAGGGACAGGTGGTACCATGAAAACAAATTCCATTCAGCAGACCTTTAATCTCTAGGTGAGGCTACAATAGCCAAGGCAAGAACACATCTGTTGAGTTCAAGGTGGATCCCATCTTTAGGAGTTATTTAACCAAAGACAGCAACTTGATCAGGAGTCCAGCAAGTCAATAGCAAACTTGGCTGGATTTCAGTGGCAGCAGGTCAGGGCTAGGAATGATATATATCCTGCTTGAGATGTGATAAACAGGTTATTTTTTTAACCTTCCTCTGAAAGTGTCCCATTTGTCATCCCTTAGAAGGAAAAGGGCTCACAGAACTTAGGCTGGTGGAATGCAGGCTTCTTACCATCTATGTTTTGATTAATAAGGCACCACAATGCCTCTTCTCTTCTATCCATAGAGTGCTGCATTCTTTGCAATCTCTAGCTACCTGCTAAGCCATCTTCAGCCTAATCAGTAAAATTCTCTCTCACACACATACACACACACACCAATTATCTCTCACCTCCAAATGTGAAGTATCAGTTCTAGTATTTGTTTTCTCTCAAACCACTTCACTTCTTTTTTGTGTATGTTTCCTACTACTCATTAAAATAAAGGCAAGTACTTCTTTAAGCTGAGGTCTGAATTTAGTTTCAGAGAAGTTCCAGTGGTAGGCAAGGCCAAAGACAAAGGATGAGTTGAAAAGGAAAAAAAAAATCTTCCAGTAACTAAAACTTAGAAGCATTTCAAGTTTTCAAATTGGACCAAAAAAAAAAAAATACAAAAGCTGTGAAAACACCAATCTCTGGGGCCTAAAATGATCCTAGTGTACTCTTATTCTACATAGGAAGTCACACTAAGTTCAATTGGATTTACTCCTAGGTAAGTGCATATAGGAGAACAGTAGCCTTGGAGGCTTGAAATTTTGTAATCTGACTTTTGGAAATGTAGAACATTCAGCAATCTAGCAGATATTGAAGGGGAGGTGAAGGAAAACTCATTTGACAACCTTCAAGTTTCTACACATTTCCTGTATATGTTTTCAAAATAACAAAATGAAATGATTTTATTCCTTGATACTTCTTTATGTTGTAACATATTCAGAGGGCTCTAACCCGATGAACAACACCAATTCTTTGCATTTTAGAAACCAAATAAATACAGAAGATAAAGATATAATTATGGCTTGGGAAAAAAAGGTCTACAAAGTGTTGTCAATTTACTAAGAGCATCCCCTTAATGCTCAGGTTTTGCTCCAAGGTCTTACAGGTTAGAGGAGAGATTTTCTCATGCTAACTTCTTCTCTGCAGTCTCAAATCTTTCTTCCCTAGCTATACTAAAAAAACCACCTTGGAGTAACATACTGGCTATGCTACTCCCCTGTGTCATCTCAGGTAATGACAGCATGCATTACTCACATGTAAATTCACAGACTGCATGCCTCTCTACAAACATTGTATCTCCCATGTATGAACCTGCCAATCTTAGAGAAACTCCTCTGCCAAGGATTCTTAGTCCTACCACCATCATAGTTATGAATTATGCTTAGTAAATATTAGTACCAGTTGACTTTGATGCAGGAGGAAGGACATTTCTTCTTGCCACAGTTTGCACAGACATTGGGTTGGGAAATCAGTTACCTAGATCCCATGTCCATCTTGGAGAAATCAGGCCTTATTTTAAAATATAAGCTGGAACTTTCCCACCAGAACTCTCCTCCCTCTGCTGACAAGCAAATGGCTCCTAGATGTGTGTGCGAGCACAGTCAGTATGTAACTGTTTAAATCCACTGAACGGGAAGCCCTGCAAAACTGCTTCAGATTGGTATAACTCCCATTGAAAAGTAATCTACATTGTCCTCAGATGTTTGGAAATTCCATCCAGATTTGAAAGAGAGCAAGTGGCTCTATCATACTGGCATTATAATGTATGTGTGAAATCTACTGTTTGCATCTCCTCAGACTACTTAAGAGTCATTACTGGTATCCAGAGGGTCATAGTCAACTCTAAACTTTGAACTTCCAGAGAATAACATTAAAGTCATGCAAGCCCCTCCCAGAAGGTGTCCCCTTGAATCCAAGTGTCAACCCCCAAGTTAGGAAAGAATTAAATGCGGACACACGCCCAGGCTTAGAAAGTGTCTGCTTCCCCTTAGAGAAGAACAGAGCCTGCTTCCAGACACAGACTTGCAGACCTGCACCCCAGATAGAAAAGGGTTGAAAGAAGGAGCCTGGAAGAACACCAGAGAAAAGACTTCATGGAAACAGACTAGGAAGAGCCTGGAAGAACCACAGAGAGTCAACCAAGAGAAGTACCTGATTCTCTGATTTTCAGCCACCTAGCCAACTAGGCTTTTCTTCACACTGGAGGGTAAGAGAATTCATGTGTATGTCTTAGTCCACAGTCCTTTAAGCTTAGCTGCACACCATTAGCCCCCTTGGTTTGGCCAGGAGTAGGATTTTTTCTTAGCATCTGTGCCACTCTCCCCCTCTATTCTTTTGATTGATACAGATTGTTCTGCTGCCATGTTTTCCTGTCTTTTAATAAATAATTGTTTGTGTTTCAAAATCATCTGTCTTCAACCGGATTTCTTTTTCTTTCCTTGTTAACTTGTTCATTTTTAAAACCTATAACCTGTTAGTTTCTGCGTGGGGAGGGGGGTAGAGAATGAGAGAGAGACGGAATAAGAATGAATTCTAGAAGAGTGCACAGCTCTTATCACAACGCCTTAGTGGAAATGTGAGAAAATGGGAAACAGCATTTTCAGTAGCTGCTCCAAGACTATGAAACTTCTCTTCCAATGGAAGCTACGCTGGCCCATTCTTTGCTCTCCTGTCATTGTCAGGAAAAAGCCTTTTTAGTCAAACAGGCATTTAATGATTAATGATTTAATGATTTACTGGTTGCAAGGAACCTATTTATGGGTTGTATGTGCTGTATTTTTTAACTTCATAGTTATATTTTGGAATAATTTTTAACATTTCATGCTATTTTAGTACAATTTGTTTGTGCTTTTCCTTATCATCAAGTTGTTAACTTATCTTGCTTTTGCCATTTTGTAAGCCATCTTGTGTCACATAAACAAACAAAAAAGTCTTTCATTCTTTGCTCCCTCACTCGCCTCCAAAAAGTACCAAGAATTCTCCTTACTTAATAAACAGACAGCAAACTCACCCCAGAGGAGCACACATTCTTTCTTCTTTTCCACACATATTCATGTTTGAGACAACCTGATATCATCTGGAACTGCTGCCAGTGTTCCAGTTTAATGAATTGTTTGAACAGTCTTCAGGAATCAAACGTATGCATGTAAGGATGGAAAAGTTCTTCTTGAAGTTCTCAATTCTTCAAAGTATCCAATAATATGTGCCAAAAATAATGTAAGCATGTTACCACCATCTTCCTCCTCCTTCCCCCGCTTCTATTCCTTCTGGTTACCACTATGAACTAGCACTACAGTCATGGAAAAGCCAACACGAATAAATACAGGCATCAAATGAATACGTTTTATTTGTTATTTTTATGAGTATTCAGCAAACTCATTCACTTTGCCAGGAGTGTACGTACTTGTTTGATTTGGCTGTGTACTTTGTGTCTAGTGTCCTTGTTGCTATTACATGAACTCTTATTCATTATATGTTTGCCTACAAGTAATTGAATGCAATTGCAGAAATTATAACAATATTATGCTGTTACTTACTGGAGATGTGAAAAAATTCTTTGTTCATATTAAAACAACCTGCTGAGTTTAATCCCCATTAGATTTTTTTGTCTCCAATATGAGAATGAGGCAATGAGTGCCTTTTTAACCCTGTTGACATTTCTACAGTTTGAGCAAAATGTCTACGCACAAAGTCACTGATCTTTTTCCCATTGGAAACAAACATACACATGTAAAATACGCAAAAAGGAGTAACTGATTGAAGGAAAAGATGCAAACAGCCCATCAGATGCTTCTGATTTTTAGAAGCCCATCCAACAATACAGTCACTATTATAGTTTAGTTACCTATTTGGCAGAATTTTTTTCTAGCAATTCAAAGAACAACCCCATCCCATAGACAAAGGGGGGATGCATTTTCTCATTCTCAATACTGAATATTTATATTCTTACTACTTATAACTATTAACAGCAACAACAATAATATTATTTATATATAACCTTAGTGATCAGAATCCTTTACATGTAATGTAATAATATTAGCAACAACTACAATAATGGTGTTTATACAATACTTTAGATTGATATATATATTATCTCCATAATCTTTTGAAGAAAACTTTAGGGTTGATCAGTATTATTAGCCCCACAGAAAAGATAGAGGAATGAGGGATAATTACTTGCCTAAGACTAGTTTGTTGAGTTAATGCCCAAACTTCTGATACCAGGTTTAAGATATTCCAGGAAAAAAAAATGAGGCTTTTCTGTCATTAAATCAGTTTTTACCTTATTTCAAGGCTCATGGCATTGCATCTTTCTTCTAGCTGTAGTTCGGGGGGAATCTCATTTGCTGTCTCCATGACACACAATAAAGTTAGTTGAGACACAGGACTACTTTTAATTAAATTACAACTAGCAGAATCCAAGGTGACACAGCCTGCGTCAAATGCACCCCAACTTAATTCTGCTCACACACTTCCCTGTCTGCCGTGGCCTCCCATCCCTTACCCATGGAGGAAAATTAAAAGTTTTCTTTTGGGGAACTGTGTGACACAAGTGGAAAAAACTTAAAACACTAGGTCCAAGAGTGACTTCCACAATGTGAATCCGGTTTTAATCTGAGCCTAAGGAACTATCCAAGGTGCTGACTCCATTTCCTAAATAGGTTCAGCACCTTAGATATCTTCTTTAAATGGATTCATTGCTCCAATGATCTGGAAGCCTTCAGCTACCGCAGACAGAGTCCTTGAAACTACTTCCTTTCCTCAAAGTCTTATGAGGGCGAAAGCCCATACAACAAACATTTTCATCTCTTCAAGATGCTTGGACAAGGATTTTATGGGCTAACTTTCTGCCAGTAATAAAGGGTTGGCACAGTGTACTAATAAATATTTCAGCTCTTGCTGTCATAAATGAGGGACTGGAATGTTAAGCTCTATGAAGATTCTGAAGGGGAGAATCTTGTCATTTCATTGTGGGTTTGTGCTGGAGACTAAAAAGAATGGCAGAATGTCTGGCCTACCCAGCCCTTTCGAGCTTTTGATACTCCATAAGGCATTGTAATGTCATGGTGGGGCCACCCCAAGACATTTTGCTGCTTGAAATGGATAACATATGCAAACACGCACACATACTTTTCATGTTAAGGGATATAGGCATCTAAGTAAAAAAAAAAAAATGGTACAAGTTCATTATAGTCCCATCTTATGTTTTAAAAAAGACCACATCAACATTTCAGGCAGATGACCATTTGCTCCCCTTTTGTGACACTTGAAGTCAACTCTGCCTAACAATAGACCCAGCCTTGTAGGCTAGAAACATATTTTAAGTATCTGCTCTTAAGAGAAATCTCCTCAAGATGCTGACTACTGATTCCCCCACATTCTTTGCAACAATAAAGACACAATTTACTTTTTAAAAAATACATATTCTTGGGATGTTGGCTACATCAATGTCATAGCCATACTGCTGTCTTGCAGTTACTCAGAGTTCACACTGTCTTGCCAGTAATCTAAATAATGAGCTAACCATAGTTATTCTTTCCCCCTCCCAACAATGAAGAAGATAAAATGAACAGATGACATGCATGATAAAGTTATTTGGCTTGATAGGCTTCCTGGCATGTACAATAATGAATATACAGATAGATAAAGAAAGACAGTTGTGTTTGCTGGCTTGAAGTATTTGTAACAAAATCTGATGCAGACTATTCATATAAGGAAGTCAAAGCTACTTTTTAGAACATTTTGTACACCTGCCCGAACATCTGCTGGAACTGTTTCTCTGGCTCCAAAAAAATCAGGAAGGAAAACACTAAAACACAAATGAAAATATATTTAAAATTGCAACTCTTCAAATTTCTGATGGCCACTTTTCATGACACTTACCTGCTAAAAAACTATGTCCATCAAAATGATTTGGAAAATCTATCAAGTGTTCAGTTCCCAGGAATTGCATGTCACATAGTCACAAAGCACTCTTTTGGTTGCTGGTATTTCTGAAAAGAATCTACTTACAGAAGATTGTCTTCATCAAGCTAATATTTTTCTCAAGTAAAAGTAAAGTAAACAGTCACAGCCTAAGTTCTTCCATTCATAATCAACAAAATACATTCACAATATATGTAATGCAGATAACAATAAAGACCACATCTTGTTTGCACTAACTCCTAAATGGCATCCCTAAAGTGTGCAATGAACAAGTTCCCAAAAGGATCCCCCACACCACCCCAAAATGTGCTGGAGGGCTAGTAAAAAGTTTTTCCCCCAAATAGCCAAGAGCGTTGGCCATGCCTTAGAGAACTGAGAGTTGCTACATTTTTTGGCATCTCTGGTCACCTCCTGGTTTGAAAAAAAAAAAAGGTGTCTCACTGGGATGAGCCTTAGAAGTATGCTCTACAGTGGCTCCATTCTTTCCTGGAGGGGCACTCTCAGAGGGTGGTGCTGGAGGATTCCTGTTTGACTCCTGGATTATTGGCTTGCAGAGTCCCTTAGGGTTCTGTTCTGTCCCCAATGCTATTTTAATATATACACGAAACTAATGGGAGAGGATGTCCAGAGCTTGGGGTTAGGTGTTACCAGTATGCCGACGATACCCACATCTATTGCTCCTTTCCATCTAATTCCAAGGAAGCTCTTCCTGCTAAACCAGTGTCTGGCAGCTATAATGGACTGGTTGAGGGAAAACAAATTGAAACTTAATCCAGACAAGACAGAGGTGCTGCTGGTGAGTTGAAAAACAGATCTGGGAACAGGGATTCAGGCAATGTTAGATGGGGTTACACTATTCCTGAAAAGAACAGGTTTGCAATTTAGGGGTATTCTTGGTTTCACCCCGGAGACTAAAGGCCCAGGTTTCAGCTCTGAACTTTGGGACTCCCTCTCTAGGGAGGCCAGAATGTGGTGCAATCCTTGTTGTCCTTCTGCCAGCTAGTTAAGACATGTTTACGTCAACACACTTTTGGAAACAGACTAGGGTGGGCTTTCAGTGTTGTGCTGTTTCTAAGGCTTGCATGTTGTCTTTCAATGAATTTCAATGTGTAATGTTTACAACTCCATCTATTGTTTTTAAAATTTTTATATTTATACTATTATTGAAGCTTTTGTATAATTTTATTCTGTATTGTTTTAAAATATGTTGTTAACTATCTTAAGTGTCATTATTGAGAGAAAGATAGGATATAAAGGAATGATAATGATATTTACCAGCCAAAAAGGGAGACAAATGCCTCTAAATAAGATGACGAGTATGGTCAGTAGCACACACATACCCTGTGTCTTAGAGGTGAATACCACAAGTAGCTTTTTAGTTGCCCCCCAAAAAAGAAAATGCGAGGTGGAGGCATCTATGCAGTCCATAAACCCTGGCAGTTTCCTGCTCCTACTATGCATGTTCACTAAGAATTAAAGCCTCAGGCTAAATTACTTGACCCTGGACCATTTTGGCTCTGCTGAAATAGTTATACCAGAATGGTTACAGGCCACATGTGTAGCAGCTGGAGCAAAGGGTGCTGGTTCCAAGCTGCTTCTTTTTCCAGTGCATGACTTCAGGGCAGGGAGGAGTCTTTTAAACCAAGTTTCCCTGGGAGGGATGGTTTGGATAATCACCTGTTCTGTTCCACAGGTTGATTGTCCAAAGCTGTCCTTCCCAGAGCAACTTCCATATGAGGACACACACAGAGAAGCCAAGGAATGGAGAAATGAGTGACTCAGAGTTCACAGGCTTCTTTCTCAGCACTTCTTCCTCCTCCAAAGATTTTGCATACTTGGTGTACAGGACTATACATTAAGTTACTTACTATGATGAGTTACTTAGTGCCAGAATAAAAGCAGTGCCAAAAAAAAAAAAGCTGATGGGAAACTTATTATAATAGTTTGAGTGGTATGGGGAAATACTTTGCAGTTGTTAAGCATCAGTGTCTTGAACAACTTCCAAAACAAACCTTGATAGAAAAAATTGCAGTCATCACATCACAAGCGAGGTATTCTCTCTCATATTATAAATCAGGTTTGGAGTACTTCCTCCATTCTCTGTGTATGGAGAGATCATTTTCCTTGCCTTCGTTCTGTCCAAAATATGCTAAGAATGATATTTGTCCCACATTTGCAGTTTCAAGAATGCCTTGGCTGACAATAGGATGAATCTCAAGCAAGGGTTGGGATTCTTACTGTTCAAACAGAATATTCAGTCTGAATGTTGAAATGGAAGGGGAAAATATGGGTGAATTAGAATAGAACAGTCTCTTTTTCTTGGATTTTATTTTATTTGGTATTCCATAACTGACGGCCTAAGAAAGAAATATCAGCTATATAAGTTATGAAGGGGGTGTTTTCCCTTTTAAATATACCGAATGATTTCTAATTTCCATATTTCTATGTATTTCAGAGGTGGTGGAAATCAGAGTTTGAAATACATGAATGCTTCATGACTGAGGACATTTTGTATCCCTTTCTTGATCTGTTCAAAATGTGCATCCATTTAAGTACAACCTATAGGAAATAACTGCTATTCAATTCAGAAACAATTCAAAACTTACCAGTTTGGTTGAAGAGCCATTTCTTTGCATGAGACTCCAAACAAATAACTCTGGTAATAAGCTTACATCTGGAACATGTGAGGGATACACATTCATGCATCCAGGCCAGCATCAGTTAGGTTTACTTCATAGTAAATATGCTTACAATTTGGTTGATATCCTTTAATTTAAAACAAATCTTCCCTGTAAGATGTTAAGCTGCACGAATATTTGTGGAGTAAAATCATTTCTCCTTTCAGCTTCCTTTTGGCCTCACCATCCTGCACATTTAAGTGAGGAAAATATAAACTCACAAACATGCTGAGAAATGTCACTGGTGCCCTGCCATTCAAGAAGGTGAAGGAACTTGCTTCAGATGGCATTACAGTGCTGGGCTGGTTATTGTTATAAATGATCTCCTCAGGCATTCACTGAAAACAGAAGGTACTTCTTAAAGAAGGTAATTACACATTAATTAAGAGGCAAGAGGAGGCTGGTGCCTCTAATTATAACCACTATTTCAACTACCACCTTAAAGCAAAATACCATACAAACAACAACAGTTTCTACTATCCCTACAGCCTCTGGAAGGCAGATAACTCCTTCTCCTTTCTACCTCTTAACTCTTCCCCACAATACTTGGCCACAGTAACAAAGAGTGGGATCAGTGTTTGGTGAAGGGATTGATTGATTGATTTTTAACCTAGTATGGGTGGTTGCCATTTGTGTTCTACTTCAGGCAACAAAACACCTTAGAGTGGCAATGTTCGCTGGCATCTTTAAAATATTGCAAAATCCTGTAGATACTTCCAGAAGAAGGAAGTTTCAAACTCAGTTTGGATTTTTTTATAAGACAATGTTTCTTTTGCACATACACTTCAAATGCCCAATGACAGTTTCCTTTCCTTTGGTAATCAAGTGAAAAACACAGAGAGAAGTACATGTTTTTGTATTTGTAGGAAGCAAAAGCCTATTGTTAATGATGTAATCTAATGATACAGCACCATATCATAAGCAAAATAGATGCATTACAAAATGGTTGCAATTGAGTGGGTAGAGGAAAAAATGTTGAGTAAGCAGCAAAAAGGGGGGTGAGGGAGGGAGGGAGAGAGAGGGATACTCTACTGTTATAATGAAAAGTAATAGGTGAACAGCAAAGACTTCACAGAAAAAAATGTATTAATCTTTCTAGTCAGCCATGCAACATAATGTTCCTATCACAGTCCCTTTTATTTATTGAACTGGCATTTTTATGCTTTCTCTCATCAGATAGCATTCTCTCTCAATTTCCTTCATTTTTATTTTACTGAATTCAACAATCTTGCCTCTTCATAAAGCTTCATTCTGTGAGGATGCAACAGGGTACATTCAGTCAACGTACTCTTAGTTAGAAAGGGGCTAAGCGGTCTTTATATTCTGCTTGGTCCTGTACTTGCTAATAAGCATTAAAAATTCTCTGGCCATAAAAACTTAGCATTTCTCTTGATCGTCCTTCTCCTAACATCCAAGTTTTGAAATCACCCTCTCACATTTTATTCCAATAACACTGCAGATTATAATCTTGGCACAGATGTTATCTGAATCAACTGTTAAATAAGAACTATTAATTGAAATTACATGGCATTGCACAAATATGACATTAACAATGTTGTATAGTCTTAGATATTTTCCATAACATAACCTTCCCCTTATTACAAGTCTATCTAGAACCAACTAGCTTCATATATTTATATTCACATGTGCACTTTGTACATACAGATTTTAAGATTCTATCTGTACAAAGTGAGAACCTGGGAGTCATACAGTCAAAGGACATTGCTGAGAAATATGTATGCAATGATCTTTGCTAGGCTTTGGGTAAATATATCTTCCCACATAACATGTCAGTGTACACCAAAAATGTTTTAAATTAAATAATTTACAGTGGGAATATGACTAAGAGAATTGTCAAAATATTTTATCATAACATATTTTCACCAGAGATCCAAGACTGGCAGTAGCTCCTTGCCAATTGAACACTTAATTAAACCTAATGGCTCCTTTATCAACCCAACACTTAAAAAAGAAAAAAAAACTGCAATTATGATATCATGGATCAAACAGGGATGGGCAAAGTACAGCCCATGGACCACATATATCCCATCAGGCTCCTAAATCTGGTCTGCCAGGTGAGCACAGAAAGGAAAAATGGCCCCTGCCAAATTTATAGTTGCCTACGGTTGGATTAAATGGATTAGCATAGTTTGAGTTAGTCTGCATGAGACCAGGTTGTATGTTAAAGGCATGCCAAAGAAACCACACAACCATCTTACCTTATGACAACTTCAATGGAAATCTATTTAATTTGCATTTTGAACATACTGAATTGCATATATGTAGGTATAATGTTCAGGTAAGATCTAAGCTAGGGGTAATACCCAGAACCACAAGTCAACCCGGTCAATGAGACATCTTTCATTTCATGTAGCAGATTTACTTGATCTCTGCAATGAATGTTTATAACAAATTGAAGAGAAGAAGACATATGATTACTATCTGTATTTTAATACGTTTTTTAAAAAGGACCATTTATATATTTAGAAGAGTATCTGTATAGTCTCCCTATATCAATTTGTCTGTCTGGTGAGGAGTGTACTGGAATGCTTTAATGAATGCTGTCATTAAAACTGAAATGAATACACTTTTACCCTACATATAGGCAAATGCATGCTTAAAGGGAAAGAAGGTGCAAATACGTGAAAAGAAGAAGGACTAAGGGACTGCACACATCTACTTTGTCTGTTGTAATACATGTGACAATGTCTTTTTAAAAAAAATCAGACAAGAACACAATATTTCAGAATACTGAGGACACAGAGGCAATAAGTGGACCCAGATTAGATCTTTTCAAGGAGAAGGAGAAGAGTATGATGCAACAGCAGCAGCAATCACATCAACAACTACTTCCTACCAAATTTCATCCGTTTTGAGGAGCTCTAAGTCTCCAGAAGGACAACTGGCCACACTGACACTATTGCTATGAACAGGGAATATGACATGGCAAAAAGCCAGAGGGAAAATAGGGTATTATTTTGTTTGTTTTTTAAGAACACCTACCCCAGATGCAATGCAGTGGCAAAGGGGCAAAGAGGGACATTATCCACTTGTCTCCTGGATAGGGGAAAGGGAGGCATGCTCCAAAGCAGAGCCTGTGAAGAAGCATTCAGATAAAAGATTCCCAACTACCACCAGTCTGGTAAAGTACAGATTCATCTCACAGTTCTATTGCATACGTAAATCTACTTGCAAACTGGGTAGACCAGATGTCCTTGATCTGCAGAATGTGTCTGTAGCTTTCTGTTGGGTAAAAGGAGAACTTTTTTTAAAATCGCACAGATGTTCCTTTGCAAATTTTCTCCTGAAGTGGGTTTTGAAAGCAAAGTGCAGATTAAGTGCAGTCTTTACCCACATGACAGCCCACTATGACACCTGGCATGACAACAGTACGTGTGAAAAAGCTCAGGGATCTCAGTAGAACATAACTATAGAATTATAGACTTGGAAGGGACTTCAAATGCCATCTAGTCCAACCCCCTATGATGCAGGAATATACAACTAAAAGATTCCCAAAAGATGGCCAACCAACATCTGTTTAATAACCTCCAAAGACAGAGAGTGCACCATATTCTAAGCCAGTCTATTCCACTGCTGAATAGGACATGCAGAATCTACACATTTACAAATGTTTTCTTTGCCTTTTAAGCATATTTTAAGCAAGGCTGTAATAAATTACCTCACCTCTCTGTTAATGCATCCACACAACTGGTGTGAGGTTTCAAAGCTATACAGAGAAGAAAATAAGTAAGAACTAAACTGAAAAATCATTTTAAAAGAATGAAGTCAGAGGAGCACTTCATATACAAATACCTCTTTATCAAACAGAGATAAAAGAGTGGGATTATTCAAAATTCCAGGCAGGAGGAATTTTATGGTTTGCTCACATCTTAAGACTTCAACAGAGACCCTTCCCTTCTGGCATGGTGTACATAATGGCATATCTTCCAGTCCAAGTCTCCATGTCTGATTTAAAGAGTTAAAAAACAAACAACAAACAATTACTGTCAAGGATGACCCTTGAAGGTGTCCATTAACAGGTAGCACTTGGGCAACAGAATAAGAAAGCACACGGTTCACCCAATCAGTCATCTTCATGGGATGTACTGTTTTTCTGCCTGGGTTGTAGTAATTATTTCTACATAATTCTCCCCCATTTTCACTGGCATAATGCATACACACAGCTATTTCCAACAAAAGAGAGGATCCCCTTGTAGGAGACTGCCAGACAGGGGCTCTTCCATGCTATACAATTAGAGCACTGTGGTTCCAATATATAGTTCCAATATAACTGCAATAATTCCATCCAACAGAACTCTGAGATTTGCAGTTTAGATAGGGGTACTATGAATACTCTGTCATAGACCTCCAGTGCCTCACCAAACTGCAACCCCATGATTCCATAGGACACAGGCCATTTCCACAGTACACTGCCATAGTGCTATTATTCCGCTTTCAACCTCCTGTGGAATTCTGGGGTTTGTAGTTTACAGAGGCCAAAAAGCTCTCTGGCTGAGAATTCTCAAGGCCCCTCTCTAAATTGCGAACCCCAGGATTCCATAGGAGGTTGAAAGTGGAATAATAGCACTATAACAGTGTAATGAGGAAATGGCCACAGTCATGGTAGTTAATGTGGAATCATAGGCCCTTTTTGCACGGGCTTTCTGTCGCGTGAGAGCCCCCTGAGCCTCGCGGGAGTGGGAGCGTCGCTCTGCACGACGCACTCCCACTTCCACCGCACTCACAGGGCTGCAGCGGCGCGATCACGGGTTTTTTGATTTTCAGCTCAAAGCAAAAATCACCCGTGCTCGTGCAACGCTCCCGGCGCCCACGTGCACTTACCTCCTGTGCAGAAGGAAGGGGCGGGACGGGGCGGGGCGCTAGTGCGACGGACGTGACAGCCTCCTGCTTCGCGCAGGGGGAGGCGGATGCGCGAGCATCCTGCTTCGCGTGGGGGGGCGGATGCGACAGCCTCCTGCTCCGTGCGGGGGGGTGGACGCGACAGCCTCCTGCTTCGCGCGGGGGGGCGGATGCGACAGCCTTCTGCTCCGTGCAGGGGGCGGGCGGACGCGACAGCCTCCTGCTTCGCGTGGGGAGGCGGATGCGACAGCCTCCTGCTTCGCGCGGGGGGAGGACGCGACAGCCTCCTGCTTTGCGCGGGGGGGCTGCTCGCGCGAGAAGCCTTCTCCGGGAGGCTGCCGCTTCCCCTCCTTCCTTCACCTGTAGAAGGAAGGAGGGGAAGCGGCAGCCTCCCGGAGAAGGCTTCTCGCGCGAGCCGCCCTCCCCCGCTCGCGCGAGAAGCCTCAATGCGAAAAGGGCCAAAGTGATACAAGTGTCTTGTGGAAAAAGGCCTAGAGTTAAAGATCAGGAACCAATCAGGAAAAAAAAGTATGAGTCCTAATTTAGCACTAACACAGTCAAATACACATAGATTCAAATTAACAAGATTAAAAATTAAGCACTCCAAGTGCCTGGATGGATAATTCTGAAAATTTCTATATCTTGGCCAACCATTCTTTAAAAAAGTACTCTTTCCATCTAAAATATTATGAAATTTGAAACTCTGGATAAATGCTTACCAAGCATGAACTAAAATGAAATTTTCACTCATCACCATCCAGAATAAAACTACAGCAGTATATCCATCCCCAACAAATACATTCACTCTCATGCTATGATCCTATCCAGCCATCCAAGACATTGGTATGTCCAGGCCAGTATTGTATGTTCCAGCTTGCAGATGATTTCCAAAGGCTCAGGCCATTTCCACATGATGACGCTCTTCTACATCATAGCACTGCAATCCCAGCTCCAGAAGGAAGCGTGTCAGCAATGCTCCCCTCTGTACCTGCTCGCTCCATGCAGAAGGGAGCATGATGGCACTGCCTCTTCCTTCCACAGCACAGCCGGGCATTTTCCATTGCTGTGCAATGGAAGGAAGCTTCACCATTGTGCTTCCACAGCTTCTGCATGGTGGGAGTGATGGGAGCACCACATGATTGCAGGCACAAAATAACTTTTTTCTCTTTTGCAAAACTGTGTGAGCATGACATTTAGGGACAGGATGGCAGTGGGCCAATGATGATGTTGTGTTTAAGCACGACCTGCTGACCACAGCCATCCTGTCCCAGAAGTGGCACATCCTCGTTGTGCAGAAATCATTTAAGTGAGTGATCTTTCCCCACCTCGCGAGCAAGATCTTTAAAGCAAAGATGACAAGAATTGGATCCTGCATGCAAGTTATACATGCTTCTATAGCAACCCTGCTCATATAAACAGGGTGCTCCCTTCTTGGAGCATTCTTTCAGATGCTCCAAGAAGGGAAATAACTCCATGAATAGTCCCAATTCTAGCAATAGATCCTTGCCCACACTACACCTTATGACAATGCTATGGAGAAGCATGCATGACCTACCACATTACATGAACCCATCAAAAAGTAGGCAGCAATACAGATAGACCCTTGACATAAAGAGACATTGGATAAGCCTCCCATCATCACAAGGATGGTGGAAAAAACTGGTGGAATACTTTTGGAGGTCAACCTGTCTCCTTGCCACAACCATTATTACTTTTAAAGTAAGCTTCACCTTACAAATAAACACACAAGGCAGAAAAAACTCAAAGAAAAAAAAAGCAAATCTCAACTCCATGAAGCATCAGTCTTATTTCAGCAAGCTGCTCTGTCATCACAAACTGCCATGGGTGTGGTGAAAGAAACATGCCTTTACCATGTCCTAAAGCTAGAAAAGGATTGTGTCAAATGGCTCTCCTTTGGGAAAACAATCCATAGCTTACTGGGCAATTATGGAAACAACTCTTTTCCAAAACTCTGCTGAATTGGATGTGAGACACAACACAAGCAGATGAGGGGAACTCCAAACACCAATTTCCAAAAGTTCAAATAAAAATGAATGCATTTTCTCAAAAAGATTAGACATCAAACAATATAACATCTCGGGTCTTGCCTCTGGGATCCTGGATCTGGCCCAGAAGCCAAATGTTTGAGCAGAATAAAAGTAAAGCATCACATACTTCAAGATTCTTATTCTAGAAGGAAATATGAAAATAATAATTATAATAATCTTTGCAGGACAAGTATGGCTATATTTGAAGAAATCGGGAAATGCTTGAGGATAAAATGAGACATTGTTTCCTTCTTCCATACAATGGTATCTGAAGACCCTAAGAATTCCTACATTCAGTCATTCCTACATGCAGTTTAACAGGTATTACCTTCTCCCGTCTATATGAATCACTTTTGCTCTCCCTACAGCTTTGCTACATAAAGTGTCAGAATTTGGTAGAAGATCTGCACTGTTAAAATCTGTGGATCTGGAATAAAACAGACATCCTTACATACATATAAAAAGTTTATCGATCAGGATAAAGAGCTGAAGGATGGTATGGACTTATCTTCTGGGAATTACGTGTTTAAAAGATAGGATTCAGAAAGTACTACTGTAATCAAGGCAAGCATCCTGCCATAAACAATAATTTTCTAGGCACAAAAATAATAGGAGAAAATTGTTTTGTTGTCCCACAAGCCATACGAAAACTCAAGTGACTGCATTATAATTTTTTAAGCAGTTTGACACAGATTCATCTGAATACATGTATAACTCCTGTTGATAGCTGGTGGGGGAGCTCATCCTTTGTCTCCTGAACTGTCATTGTGAAGCCTCTCTTCTACAACCTTATTTTCCCAAAAGTCTGGCCCTTACAGCTGGTCTGCACATGGACCTCCCAGTCACTGAGAAGAGATGATTTTCATCAGTGAGTTTCTACCTCTTTCTGCTTGACCATAAAAAAAAATGGAATGTCCATAATTGAATTCAGCATTGCAGACCAGTGTGGAGTACCATTGACACACAAATGTAAAGCTCTCACACACACACCCCTGAATGTTTTTAAGGCAAATTTTGTAAAATTTAGAGAAAAAGGGTAAGAGAGAATGTTCTCTGACAGTTAGAGCTCTTTCTATCTATCTGTCCATCTGTCTAAGAAAACACACTGAAAACATTTTGACTTCACATCAGGAGAACGCATGGCGGGAGGGGACCCAAATACTTCTTCTTTTGCTGCTTTTTCAGGACTCCTGTAGGTGCTCACTGATAGGACCTGTAGCAGCAGAATGTTCTAAACTTTGTAGCAGTCATTCCCAAATGACATAAGCATAAATATTACTGTGTTGTAAAAAAAATACTGTGACTCAGTATGGTTTAAGTGGTTTGGACTGCGACCCTGGAGACCAAAGTTCAAAACTACGCTTGGTCATGGAGGCCCACTGAGTGACCATGGGCAAGTCATACTCATTCAGCCTCAGTGGAAGGCAAAGACAAACTCTTTCTGAATAAATATTGCCAAGAAAACTCTGTGATAGGTTTGCCCTAGCTGAAGTATAAGCTGGAAATGACTAGAAGGCACACAACAACAACAATTTGCCAAAAGAGAAAAAAAAGTCAACACATTCTTATACCAGATTAAAAAAAATGTCAATCATTATGAGATTTTTCCTTCTGGACAAGACTGAAGAGAACAGTGTTTTCCCTATCACTACAAACAATAACAAAAAACCTCTTTTTCAGCACAGTTTGTTCTTGCATGTATATGTGTGTGTGTGTGTGTGTGTGTGTGTGCATACATGGACACAAAGACAGCATTATTGCACATGAAACATTGCATTTTCCACATGCACACACACAAAACACCCTGGCACACAATGGGGGGGTATGCAAAGAATACCTTTGTGGGAGGGGGGTTAAATTCCAAAATGTGAGACAACATTGAAAAAAAATACACAAAACTCCTATAGTTACAACCATGTAACTCTTGTAATTCTTTCATTGTCATACGCAAGGAAGAATGAAATAAAGGAAGTTTTACACCCATAAGTACAACTTCATCATTTATTCATTTCCACTGAAAATATACAGTAAATTAATTTCCCTGCCCTCAGAGGAGTCCATGGTGTAGGTTTCTGCCTGTGTCTCTGCACAAACCTATGGAACATTTAGTTTACTATAACTCCATACAAAAGCATTTAGTTTGTTATTACTGTGTTTCTGGAATGGAGAGAAGCATTTGCGGTATTCTCTTCCTTAGGTGTAAAATAACTTTTCTGGCATCATGTACTGTGTGCTTTGATTTGGTTGGGCAGAGATCACCGCTGGCTGCCATACTCACCACCATTTCACTAATGGAAACTTGGGCACCTGTGGTCAAAAAGCACCACGGTGCAATCAAAGGGATGCAGGTGGTGAGGGAACGAGAAGTCAAATGTTACTCAGGAGGAAGAACACAGAAAACAACTACTTTCAAGCAAAGAAACCCTGGAATGTTATGTAATGAGTTCAGGAAAGCCTGAAAAGGGAGCGGGCCCACACACATCAATAAATAAATATGCAAAACATGACTAACAATAAATATAACACCATACCACACATTCTCTCAAAATGCCTTTATTAGATCTGCTCAAAATTACAGCTTTCTCTCAGATCCAATACATGAACTCTATGCTCATTCTGACTTCCTCTGTCCAATGAACATTAAAGATTAGGTCAAATCCCAACCTCCCCCTAACATAAGACACAGGTGGGCATCTTGAACCAAACACAGCTTCTCAGACTAACCTACTTCACAAGGTTGTCCTTAGAATAAAAATGGGGTGGGGTGGGGTGGGGTGGGGTGGGGAATATGATATTAGCCAGGAGATAAATGGAACATACATAATTAATTTAAAAAGATATAGTTGAAAAAAAAACACACAACTATAATAAAGAAATATATTCCAATTCCATACATGTATTCCATTGTCTTAGGTTGCAATCCTGCACATGCTTACCCAGGAGTAAGTCCCACTGAATTCACTGGGCTTACTTCTGAGTAGATATGTGTAGATTGTATTGTAAACAGAACGTTGCTCTGCAAGGGGGAAATAAATCTCTCTCCAAGTAAGTAGATAGTAAAATCTGTCCAATGTTTGGTCTCTATAAGTTATAGTTTATTTCTTGTGGCAGTGTGCAGCCCTGGCATGCACAGAGAATTAGTAAATCAAAAGGAGGGGGTAGGGAGAAGAAAACCATTCAAATTAAGTCTGAAGTCTTAAAATATAAGTCTGGTGCAAACTTTAAAAAAAAAATCATAACTGAAGGGAAGAGGAAAAAAATTCAAATTAGAACGGCATATTGACCCTAATTTAGGGAAATTTGAGATAGGGAAAAGTACCTGTGAGGAAGGAGAGTGAGAGAGTAGCTGGTACACATTTCTGGGGGTGCTGTTATTTAAAGGTGATCTCAAAGAAAGACTGTCCTAAATTGCAAGGGGGCTCTCTCTTTCTCCTGCTCTTTGCAAGGTGTGTTCATTCATTTTGCTTACCTCAAGAAACACTTTGAAGTCGCTCAGCACAGAATTTTCTGTTCCAAAGGGAGGGGCCATTGCGGCAGTTTGCTTTTTCCAAAGTCTACTGTGAAGGGTAAGATTA
The DNA here is from genome assembly GCA_948474755.1 of Ctenosaura bakeri. Lineage (NCBI taxonomy): Eukaryota > Metazoa > Chordata > Lepidosauria > Squamata > Iguanidae > Ctenosaura > Ctenosaura bakeri. Next base: position 66,550 of record CAOLHI010004626.1, on the reverse strand, counting down.
TGCCTCTTCCTGTCTTCTCTCCACTGCTGAGTTAACTGAGTATACACTACTTTTGCACTTTGAAGTAAGTTCACAGTAACTGAGCTCAACAAAGGAGGAAAGTGAGAGGAAGAAACAGAAAACAAGACATTTCAAAAACAGCTGAGAAAGTAGAAAATCAATGGATTAGCTAGGACTATTTCTATTAAACTGGGACAACTGGAGGTCAGATGCTTTTTTGCCTCAAACTGCAAAATGTCTTGAACTGATAGCGTATGACCAGATTGAAGACTTAGATCCTTTTCGCATGGCAGTTTACAAGTGAAAGAGCCCTTTGAGCATCGCATAAATGTCAGGAGTGGTCTGCATGATGCACTCCCATTTCCGCCACAATCAAGGCCCACGAGCACAGCAAATACGCATTTTCTTATTTTTGGCTTTTAGCCAAAAATAAGCCATGCTTGCGCAAGGCTCAGGGGCCTGGGCCACACTCACCTGCAGTGTGGAGCCTCTGGAGCCGGGCCTGTCGCGCATCCTCTCCTCAGTGCAGTCTACAACTCCCAGGCTGCACTGCGGAAAGAAGGGGCAGGGTGCAGGTGGGGCTCTACATGAGCAGGAAGGAGCTGCAGAGCCCGAGCAGCAGGAGACTTGTGACAGCCTGCCTGCCCAGGCCTTTCATGCAAGACCCACACTCCAGCAGCGTGAGAAGGTAAGCTGCGGAAAGGACCTTACTCAGGAATACATGAGACCCTTGGAGGAAAAGCAGTTTAAATTGTATATACTTTAAAAGTAAACATTTTGAGCTGAGTGAACTGTAGTTTCTGAGTGGAGAGGGAAAATGTGCTAGATGTTTTGGAAACAAAGATTTAAATGCATTCAGTGGGTCAGGTGCCTGCATTTCCCATGTCTTCCTTTTTCCCCCTTGGGAGCCCCACATGGGATCAGTGAATCAGTTTATTTCTGATACCTATAATTTTCACTTTCACAGGTGTTCGCACATAAGTCCATGCTGTCCTATCCCACTTCTGTATTTGTAAGTGATTTTTTTAACACACACACACACACACATACAACACTCATATAAAACAAAAGGCATTTAAATACATAATTCTAAATGTATTGACCCTCAAAATATGACTTATTAGTAGGGAATGGGATTTGTGTATATTCTTGTTTCAAAATAGGGTTCTGATTTCCACCTTGGTCTGGGAGTCATGGGTCAAATCAGTTTGAAGACTGGATTCCTCAGGCATCCCTAGCCTAGCAATGAAACAGATCAGAAGGAAACAAGACTCCAGAGTTCAACAAAGGGTTTTAATACTGCATTTACAGTAATCTAGGACTTCAGGGTTTAGCAGCAATGACTGGGCTCTTGGTAGCAATGTTCCAATGTACTGTGAACTGAGCTATTAGTCTTCTCTTTTATCAATCTCATCCTCCTATTAAATTTTCCTTATATCATGATTTACTGTGCTTTCATAGGACAGAACTATTTATGGATATCTTTTTTCTTTCTTTTCTTTTATTGGCTAAGTGGAAACAATGGAAGTTACAATTTATATTAGTCCATCATCATAAATCAGTCTGGAAACCAGCCCATCCTTAGCTCCATGCTTCTCTGAGTTTATAAGTTATCCTGAAAAGAATTAGCATACTAGTCCAATGGGTCTTTGACTTTGGCTACATATAAAAAGGCACAATCCAAAAAACACTTTAAACCCATGGGAAGATTCCTGGTGGAGTAGGATAATGTGACTAGGCAATAAAACAGTCTTTCATTTGCTTTGCTTTTATTCTAGAGCCAGGATGTCCAGAAGCAGAAACCCTCATCATCCAGAGGGTCCTGACATAGCATCTTAGTGGTAGCATGCTATAATCTCTTCAAGCTATGAACTATTTTCCAACTTCTGCTGGACATTTGCTGAAATCACAAGAAGCAGAATCTGGACAGTTTGCATACAGAAAAAACAACCAAAAGATAATATGTTGCCCAGCATGGCTGGCCCTTTCCCATATAGCTATTGTTTCCATTCCAGATTCTTTACACTAAATCCCATCCTGAAGTGCTGAAAGGAAAAGCCAAAAGAAATGATGTCCTTGAGACATATTTGCCTCCTAGGCTGCCCAAAAGAGCTCACATTTGCTGACAGGCTCATCCTATCTTGTCCTGTAATCAGTATGACCCAACTTCCTATCTCTTATGCTACAATACATGCAGCTTTTGGTTTCAGTTGTAGCCTTGATCACAGAAAACTCCCAAACAACATAATCTTTTGCCAGAAGCCAACATGAAGACTGTACTTGATACCACTTCCAAGAAACCACAGTAATTGTTTTCAAAAAGAAAGAAAACAATACACTCTAAAATCAAGGAAATATCCCAAAGTGTGAGTGGAATTATAATAGAAAGCATGTCTCTTGAAAAAATTGTACAAAAGGATGTTTAGATGAACCATAAGAAAAAAAAATAGCAGTATACATGTGGTAGGTAGGCAGTACTACCTACAAGGAAAATGAAAACATAGGAGAAAGGCAAGCAAAATGACATTTCAAGGACAGAATCCTGCTGGTACAATACAGTTGCATCTTCTCTTGGCTCATGCAGGGGTAGCAAAGGGAGAGAGACAAAAATCTTCTGGCTCCAAGCAACCAAGGTCTTTCCTAAGTTTTACTTGTTTCATGGCCATTGCATTCACAACCCTTTGACTATTATTGCCACTGCCTATGTTGCCATAGATTATTTAAGAGGATACCAACCCATTCCACCACTGTGATAGCAGGGACTCTAATCAGAGCCAGCAAATACTACTTTCACTTTCTTTCTAAATATATGTAATTCATTTGGTGAAATATCATCCTTCCTCCATATTCATGGGTTTGACCCTTGTGAATTTGATTGTTTTTGAGGCCTATGTGTGCCTTCCCCTCCATTCTCCCATTGCCTCGCATTTTGCCAGGAAGGAAAGCACCCAGACAAAAGGCAAGGGAATGGGGAGAGGCACATGCACACCCTCCTTCTTCCCTCCACTACCACCCCATCCCATTTCCTTGCCTCTAGACCTTGAGCTGAGAACTCGCACCAAGTCACACCAAACCACCTCTGAGTATTTCTTCCCTAAGAAAACCCTATGAGCTTGCCATGAGTTGACAGGTGACCTGAAGGCACATATGCACACACATCATTGCATGCAGGTATGTGCAGTGTACATGCATGAAGGGCAGGACCTGGGCAGCTGGGCACAAAGGAAGATGATTAAGGAACAGTGGGTTCCCCTTTGAAAAAGAGGGTAGACTGACCAGGTGGCAATTAAGTGAGCCTTGCTGTTGCTGCTCTTTTCCAGAATGAAAGTACCACATCTGTAGTTGAGAACAGCACAGCATAACCTGTTTTTTTTTTTTTTTTCTGGGCACAAAACCAAATTTGATCAATTCCAGTCCTTTTCAATATGCTGTCACAAGATCCAAGAAAAAGGCATGCACTCAAAGCATAGCTAAAACCTTTCCTTTGAATTATTTGTGTGTAGGTACTTTTCTCTTTTTAGATCAAAGTATTGGAAGAAACAAAAGCTTCCATGCATTTATTTTACAGACAATTCAAAAGAGCCATTAAAAAAAAGAGACTGCAATAATTGAAACATCTTGAGGATAAAGATCTTCAGGAGCAATAAAAGTATTTTCTCCCATTTTATGATGAGACCTTAGATAACTAAATTTCTAACAGATAAAACTAGGCAGCCAAAAAAAAAAAAAAACCAAACTCTTTTCTTAGTATTTGTCATTACCATAATGTTGTATCCAATGGTGCCTTTCTACCAATGGAATGGTCACCACTGATACATTGATCTTGCTGTACCCTACACCCCTTCATGGGCCATTGAGAATGTTTGAACCCACAAAGCAGATTTGCGAAGCAGGCAGGGAGAAGAGGATAGTTAGTGTGGTGTAGTGGTTTGAGCACTGGACTGCGATGCTGGAGACCACAGTTCAATTCCCTGCTTGGCCATGGAAACCTTTGTGACCTTGGGTGCATCATACACTCTCAGACCCAGAAAACCCAGAAAAAAAACATTCCATGTACAAAGGCCAATCAGATCAGTCACTGAACCTTATTTCAACACTGGCAGGGGACACTGTCTTCCACTGCATCTGAAAGCAGGAGGAGAGCTTAGAAATTACAAGGCAGGCCCTATGGCACATGCATGCATGCATGCATACACACAGAAAGAGAGGGAGAGACTGAGACAGAGAGAGAGGGGGAGAGAGAGAACATTGATTCAGATCTTTCCTGATGAATCCTTGCACTGTAGAACCTCCTGACAGAGTCCCTCATCTCATTCTGCCTAATGGAATGCCTGACCCTGGAGGAGATAGAGAGAGGTTTATTGTCTCTGTCTGGACTTGGTGTTGGTTTCACCTTTGAAATTGGACTGGCTGTGCAACTTGAAAACTGGCTATGCTGGTTGAGGGATTCTGGGAGCTGTAGTCCCAGGAGTACTTTTTTCTCTGAGCTACAGCTGGAATTCCTGAAAAGAACCACTGTTCTGGGGTAAATTTTACTAGTTGTTGTTGTGTGCCTTCACGGTGTTTCCTACTTATGGTGACACCAAGACAAACCCAACACAAGGTTTTTTGGGGCTAAGAGTGTGTGAGGCACCCAAGGTCACCCAGAAGATTTCCATAGCTGAGCCAAGAATCAAGCCCTGGTCACCAAGGCTGTAGTCCAATGCTCACACCACTTCACCATGCTGGCTCTCTTGTTACTAGCAACTAATAAAATAAAAGAGATAATTTTTGCAGTGGACATGGGGTACAGACAAAATTAACCTATGGAGCAGATAATCAGCAACAAAATGCTCCAGATCTTGGGAGAAATTATTACACTTTACTGATGGTTGGTTTGAAAAATCATATGGAACATATTTGGGTGAGAACCATCCTCTCCTGCTATGTGGTTTGTGTGATCTTAACTATAACGATCAGCAAAGAATTTTACTAGCATAGTCAAGATCACACAACCCAAGCAGCAAGCCAAGCAATGAGGTGGGTTTTAGACCTCCAGTAGCAACCACACTGCCACTTTTTATAAGGAAGGCTAAACAACAAGCCATCCTACCAGATCATCAGGTACAGAGTAATTGGCTCCAAATTACTATTCAAACTACTCTGGAGTTACCCATTTCAACAGATTGCAGTAGAAGAGGAAAAGGATGGAGGCAGGGACTGTCCATCAGCTTTGCTGAAAGACGACTTGCCTTACTTTCTGTCCTTCCGTTACTCCACTGGAGAAACCCTGTCCTAGGGTCTACAATTTTGATATTAAAATATGATTCTGTGTGCCAGAGAGGTCCTCCAAAGGGGCACATAGGCAGGCATGGTCAAAAGACTGAAAACCAGGTCAGGCCAGTAAAATCCCCATGTAGCCCCAGGAGACCTCAAGATGTGTAAACTCACAATAAGCAAAGGGTCCTCAGCCCTGAGAAGCTGACTTGAGGGGATTAGCATGTCTGCCCCAAGTTGAGCAAATATTCTATCAGACAAGGACCATTTACATGAAGTCACACCACAAACTAACAGAAACTAACACAGCCAAAGATCCTGAGACTTTGGCAACACCTTGCAATTCCATCACACAAGGGAAATTACCAATGTGGAGCTTCGTCCCCACTGCGACACCTATTGTTCTCCCTGGGAAAGGATTAGTCCTCCAGGTACTTTTTCCCCTACAAATAGTCCCAGTTTTTGAGCAGTTCTTTGGATCACTCCCAGTCATCCCAGCAGACCGTTTCTCTGTCCGTTGAGTGATCCCCTCAGCCCTCTCCATGCTGAGCACCACTTCTCTGCTGTTTTTCCTGGACCAAGGACTTTAGGACAAAGGTGCAGTATCACCCCAGCTACACCCCTTTAATATTCCCCTATGCAGTTTCTTCTCTTTTGCTTCTTGATAGGTCTTGAGTGAGTGTGTGAGTGATTGCGTTGCTGCATGAGACTTTCCTTCAATAAAATCATTTATTGGACATTTTTGTTTGGTTTTTGGCTTGGCGTGACCCCGTAAAAACTGGGTAAAAAGACCCCGCTACGTTACCCTGCCTCTCACATTGCTATTGCTTGTGCTCTGGCTAGTTTCCATTCCATATCTCATGGAGCACATTGAGGAGTCCCTCAAGGGACCCCAGAATTCAGGGTAACACTTTCCTGTCTTCTTTTTTCTTTTGTCCCATGTCCCTTTAGAAGATCAACTTTTAGATAAGAGAGGAAGAGAGCTTTTTTTAATGAAGAAGTGGGATAAAAATCTGAGTTGACAAGTACAAAGGGCTGCAGGGGAGATAGCTTTTTCATTTTTCATCATCACTCTAAAACACTGTAGACCCCAACTTTCCCTCCTTTTAGTAACTGGAAATGACTAGAAAATGAAATAACAGCTATACCCCATGGAGATTTTTGAATGCACAAATGTCCATTTTTTAAGCCAATAATATTAGCAGCAATAGGGCATCCCAAGGCCCACATGTAAGGGGAAGCTCAGTGAGCCACATGTAGCCCATGTACTGTTAAATAAATACATTAGAACATCACATACTGAATATCCCTACTATCCCACAATCTTCATTAAATGGAGCCCATTCACACAGTGTACTTCATCAAACAATCACATTAGGAGAAATGAAGAGATAAAGATTTCTTCAGGAGTCAGCCAGCAATGCTAGTCACAAATGACTAAACATTCAAAACATCTGCTTCTATTCAGTGCATTAGTAACATCGGATATACTACTCTCAAAGCACAACCCCAACATACAGTTACTATCACCAAGTAAAACCATATTACAGCTACAATTTTATTGAGATTATCAATATTTATTTGTTTACATATTTATGGCATTTCTTCCTTGCCTCTCAAACCAGCAGGCCCCCCAATACGATGTATAATAGATTTAAAAAAAAATCTCTAAAAACATTAAACAAACTAAAAACCAAAACCAAAACCAATTAAAAACAGTTCAAACCCATCTTTAAAATGCCAAGCAGTTAAAAAAAGAAAGAAAATCTCAGACAGCCATAAGTTAAGAGCAAATATACAGATTGCAAAACCTAAAAGCAAAAAAGAAAAGAAAAGAAAGAAATATCTCAGCTTAAATATCCCAGAAGATCGAACTATTTCCTCTCTTTTGTATAAATCACAATCTATCATTTCTCTCCATCAAAAAGCTGCAGTGAATCAATAAAAATTCTAAATGCCTGGTCATTTTGGCAATACATCTGCTTCCTGAAGTAATGCTTGTGCATTTACCAAGTGGATTGGAAACAATTTTAATGCTTGCTGTTTTAAAGATTGGATACACATGCATGTACACAGATGGTAGAGTTACATACTCATGGAGGGGGAAAAAGCTGAAATAGAAGTTTGCAAGCTTCTAGCTTGTCCAGGGATCCCTCGATCAGAAGGTCAGTAACGGTAACGTAAGTACCCTCAAAAGAAGTACACCTATCAAACATGCATGCAATGTGCTCAGCAGGGGAGCTCAGGGTGCCTTCTAAGATACAGTCCCCTTCTGTTGGTGTTGTATTTATCGGTCTTCTCTTTTCCCCAGATTGGTGCTCAAGTCAGCTTTTTGTTGTGTGCCTTCAAGTCATTTCTAACTTATGGTGACCCTAAGACAAACCTACCACAGGTATTTCTTGGCAAGATTTGTTCAGAGTGGGGTTATCTTTGCCTTCTTCTCAGGCTGAGAATGTGTGACTTGTGCAAGGTCACCCAGGGGTTTCCATGAGCAAGTGGGAATTCGAAGCCTAATCTCCAGAGTTGTAGTCCGACACTCAAACCACTACCCCATGCTGGCTCTACAAGATGTCTAGATTAAAAAAAAAAGTTACAAGTTCACAAACACAAAATATAATGTGTTTGTAGCTTGATAAACTTTGCCATGTGGACTGAACATATGCCATCAAGCATGTCTCTGAATTCTCTACAACAGAGCAGGACTCTATTGGGCCAAGGTAGGAAACCTCCAGCACTGGGGCCAAATCCAGCTCTCATGAGGTCCCATTCCACTCCTTTGGTTTTCCCCTAGATGGCCTGGCTCCTTTCTCCATTGTCATTTGATAGTTTCCCAGATTTCACATGAGATGTTTCCCACTCTAGAGTATGAAATGCCAGAAAGATGTTTAAGATCAAACATGTTGATACTTTTGTTCCCTTTTGCCCATCACTGGAATGTGTCTCCCAAGAATGTCTCCACAATTGAATTTAGCTCTTAGACTGAAAGAGGTTTCCTACTCTTGCTAGAGGCAATTAACAGATTTTCTCAGTCAACTAATTGATGTTGATTAGTTTCTTGAATGAAATGTGTGAGAACCAAAACAAAGCTTGCTATTATGATGAAAGAACAAAAGACTAGAAAGGACTATTAAAATGCTTTGTAACACTCTTGGTTAGGGGCCAAAATATGCAGTCTGAACAATTATGTGGTTCAAATGAATGCTGGACTATACTGCTTCAAATTTCTGATCAAATTTGGATATTACTCATAGTTGGCCTGTATAGTATCAAGTTCCAGGTAGAAGAACATAGGTCTGAAAGCTCAGAACAACAATTCAAAACCTATCATATCAAACATAACAAGTTTTTTTAGAAACCTTAACCTAACCTTAGTCCTTAACTTTCTGTGTCTAGAGAAGTTTTCTGTATATAGAGCAATATCATTTGCGGGTGATGTAAAGTTTGAGCTGGAACATTATAGTTCACTTCATATGACATCAACCATTAGAAATAAAAAGGGAACATGCTTGTTCCATTTTGGCATGTGCCAAAAAAAATGTATAAACTATATGGAATGAAAATATCCATCAAAACAAATCCCACTCACTGAATGGATAATAGTTAGCCCATTTGCAAACTATCTGTTGCGGAATCAAGATGCTATTCCACTTCTTTATTTGAAGGCATGGCTAATACTCTGGTTTCTCTTCAGATTGTATAAATCTTTCGCCTTTTACTAATTCTGCATTGTATTACCCAACAAGTTGTAGGGGGTAAAGCAAAGATTAAATTAAAACTACATTTGTCTTCATTTAAAAATTTATCCAGACCACCAGATTAAAGACAACAAGTCAAGTATGAAAGGAACTGACCTCTGTTACACTGAATCACCCCCAGTCCCCCAAATAATGAGATTTCCGAACTTCAGGACACCTGGTAATCAACCACATCTGCCTTTATACTAGCCACTAACAATTTGGAACCAAACAGGATAATTCCTTAGATGCATTCCCTGCCCAGATGCTGAACATACCTATCTTTCCAACATAAAATGCATCCCTGCTGATTACAGGTACTACTCAAATGACACCAAAAACAAAACTGGCCAAGAGAGAATATAATGATTCTTCTTCAGATCAGAGGATCAGATCAGAGGAACCTGAATAGAAACCAAGAGTGTTGATAAGACCATGAAAAATAGAGATAGATTTGTGGAAAGAAGATTGCTGACATACTGCAACATTAACATCAGATTTTACTTAATGTGAAATGTACAGTGTATTTGAAGTTGCTTAGCTAAACCCAAGTAAGAATGAACCCATTTTTAGTCCAAATGACTCTTCTACCTTTTTATCCACAATCCAATTTTATATCTACATTAAATCTACATTTCAAAATAATAAGTAGTAGTAGTAATAATAATAATAATAATAATAATAATAATAATAATAATAATGGTTTCCCAAACTGAAGGCACATTTTCAGTTAAAATGCATGTTCAGAGATCTGTTTTATTTCATTTAAATTGCCACAAATGATGTCACAAGATAAATCAGAAATCCAGTGAATAGCTATGTTCTAACCCATATGCATGCCAGAAAGATGGAAATTAGGTCAGTGCAGAGAGGAATTTGTGAGGAATTTTTTCAAGTATGCCTAGCTAAAAAATCTAAAGAAATGGAATGGTGTTCCCATTATTTTGCTACAATTGGAAAATTGTCTGTTGAAGAAGAAAAGCAAAGGGCACATGATTCAGCCTTCCCTAAACCTACTGTCCTAAACCTGTTGGATGACAAATGACATCATCCTGAATGGCGTAGATCACAGGTGTAACCCAAACCACCCACAACATACCTCGCTGGGGAATTACTGGGACACTAGAGACATGGGAATAATTGTATTTTAACACAAATGAAGGTGACAAGAAAAAGAGTAAAGGGAATAGCAGGATCAGAAAAACTAGAATCCTCCCTTCACATTCGCAGGAGGAAGAGGGTAGTTATTAGTGGTTTTTCCACTTTCACAAGGATTCTGCACCCCTAAGTCTTGTAAAAGTGGAGGGGCCACTGCATTCTTCAGAACTGTTATAAGCACTCTCACTGCTAAGTTTAGAAAGTATGAGAAATCCCAAGAGGGATGTCAGGGCTGCAGAACTTTAGATAAGTTTGAGGTGCAGTACTGTTTGAAAAATCACAATAGCTGAGTTAAATGTTTCTTTATGTGTGTTAAATAGAATCACTGATATTTGTGTTTACAATGCCTTGTGGGCATCTCTATTATGAGTTTCTTTCCTTCTTTCTTTTATGTGGCTCATCCACAGCCCAAGCAATGGCATGAAAACAAGGAAGCAAATGAGTAACACATTTAAAATATTTGAATGTTTCTACTTAGCAACACCTACTGCTGCTGCATTCCGCCTCCTTGCAAAGATCAGGCCACAAGACAATGGAGCCAGCTGGCTTGTACCTGGCAGATCTCAGGAGCCGCATCAGTTCTGAACAGTCCTTTGTTTGTCTGAGTGGCAGTGTCCCCAGGCAGGGTCTTTCCTGGTGAGATAATTCTAATGGAGACACCTCTCATTATGAAGGAAAGATACAGACAAAATCAAAGGATGATGAACCCCTTCCTGCATCCTTAATGCCTTCAGGCATGGATTGAGTCAGGTCCTTCTTGAAGGCATACATGAAATTGGTAAAAACTGATCAGGAGGAATAAAGCTAGAAACTGAAGCACATTTTCTAGCACCTTCTCCAGAGGAACATGATTTTAATGAAGTGAATGCATGGATCATGTTTTAGTGTACACCATAGCACGAAGTTATCTAACAGTGAAACCCAGGGAAAACAACAGTACTTTGAGCAGGCATGTATAGGGCTGAATAATAAATATAATCTTGTTGGCAGCCGTTCTTGTTGTTGAGAGCCTCCTAGCTGTTTCTGACTTATGGTGACCCAATGCAAACCTATCATGGGGATTTCTGGAGCTGACAGTGTACGATGAACCTAAGGTCACCCAGTAAGTTTCCAAGAGTCAGTAGGGAATTGAAACCTACTCTCTGGGGTTGTAGTCCAACACTGAAACCACTACACAACATTGGCTCTGGACCCATTCTATAAAAAATTAATTGTGAGTATATTACACTGAACACAATGGTGCTTACTTCTCAGTAGACATGTATAGCTTTGCTCTATCAAGCGTCCACCTCCACAGAAATCAATAATCGTCGGGCATTTAAATTGTTACTAATATTTTAAAACCTTGTTATGCTTAAATTTCACAGTAATCAATTCACAGAAGGAGCCAAAAGGATTAGCTGCACCTTAAATGTGAAACAGTACAGTTACATTCATTCAGAAAACAAAGCAAAAAAATATAAAATGTGGGAGGCATTCAGAGATATGGTAAAATATCACATTTGTCAGTCTGAAATTCACCATGTGGTACATGAGTTCTTGATCTATGCAGAACTTTTAGTCTGATGAACTCTGGGTAACAAAAATTTTGCATACCACATTATCAGTTTTAATGCTTTTCACATTGATGTGATTAATGGACTCTGAACAAATAAACATTTTTGAAATATTAACTGATGAAACATTTAAAATAATTTTCTATCACAAAATTAAAAATGTTAAATAAAAATGGAAAGGAAACAATATAAGTTTCTGTGCTTGATTTGTTATTCATCAATAATATTAATTATACATCAGGGATTTAAAAGACTAGTGAAATCTGTAGATTAATAATAAAGCTTGGAAAGTAGGTTTTTAAAGAGCAATCAATCTATTGTGTAACTCATGTCAAAGACCCTTCTGCTAGGTAACTTGTTGGTCTTACAATCACAATTTTGATGGCTCACTCCATTCATTACTTGATAGTTTTTTTCTTCCTAGGCTGGACTGGTAAAGTAGACAAAAACATCTTTTTGATCCACAGTTTTGAAGAACAGGGAAAGATCAGGAGGAAGAGTAAAGATTGCTACCGAGCAACAAAGCAATCTGGTAATACCATAATGCACTTTTAAGCTACCACCTCAAAGGAAACAGTTGACAGTCTTTTAGGAACAAGGGACCACACCTGAAATTCAAGTTAGATTAGTAAGAGAGCATTCACCAGCTCAAATTCTCTCGCCACTTTAGGCTATTAGTTTTGGTCTAAACCGATGCTTCTCAAGCTATCTAATGGGATGAACAGGACACTCCCACTCCCCATTTACTAGGAACTGGCACCATACTTGTAACACTTTATTTTAATATTTGCATAGTTTTCTGAAACTTACTGTAGATCATTGATCATTGTAGATCATTACACACAGATTACCACTGGTCTACAGACCACCACTTTAAGTAACACTGATCTAAGCAACACAGTATTTAAAAAGCAGTCAGTGAAAAGATCTTTGGACTATCAGCTAGTCCAAATTAAGAGAAAGTGGTACATTCCACCTGTTTGGGAAGATGGAAATAGGAAAGAGAAACATAAAAGAAACAAAACATTTTTCCCTTCTAAATACCGTAAACTAGAGTGCCTCTCAAAGGCACTCCAAACTTACATGGGTAACCATGATGTTCAGAGGATGAACATTTTCATTGCTAGAGAATGAACATGTGAGTCCTATAGATTTAAGAAAGGGGTAAGAAAGGCTGGGTGGCCCATTGATCAGGAATGAAAAGATGGTCATTGGCTTCCAGCCCATTCTGAATGAATGAGAATCTTCCTATGATCAAAACAGATGGGGTAGTTTTGACACCTGGAGCTGAACAAGTCCTTGTATGTATGTGTATTTTGATATACAAGAGATCTGCATATGGATAGCACCTTTCTATGACCATAGGAAGGACAAATAAAAATGGAAGGATGCTCCTGGTAGGTTCACTTTTTACAGTAGGGTCTGAGCAAATGCATATTGGACTACAACTCCCAGAAACCCCAGTGGCCATGCTGGCTGGAGGATTCTGGAACTGCAGAAAGTCCACATTCTGAACCTTCCAATCCCCTACAGGTAGGAAAACCCATAAACAAAACTTTCTGGCTCTATGACTGTTATAGTCATAGATCAAACATGAGAGGAAGGGGACTACAAAATAGTCAGGAAAAACTGAGTTCTTAAAGTGAAAGACTGTTAGCCATTTTTCCCCTTACACAGCCTTCTTCTCTAGGACTCAGATCCTCCGTCTCTAAATTCTTGTGAACATTAATAGATATATATCCAATACACTGAACACCATTCATCAAATCCTTTTCAGTAAATTTCTAATACAATAAGAAAGACTTGCTGAGAGGAACCGACATCGATATCATAGAGAAACCTGACATCTCCATTTACAAAGTCAGAATATAAATCACAAGAAATTGCTTTCAGATTTTTAAATCTCCTTCTTATTGAGGCCACTGATCTCATGATTCTGCCATACATTAAATTATTTGTTGGAGAAAGCGGCATACACGGTTGAAGACTAGAACAATTTCACATTTTTTAAAAAAATAATGTAACCTGTGGCCTTCTTAAGATGTATCCCAATTCTACTGGAGCTGGAAAAGTGACTTTTTTGGATGATATTTTCCCCAATCCTCTAGGCTGCATGGCCAGTGACTTTGGGAGCTGTAGTCCAAAAAACATAATATTTCCAAGCTGAAGTTCTCTCTGGAAATCAGCTTTCCCTCTATTCAAAGATTTCCTCTCTCTCCCTTCCCCACACACTCACAAGTAAGGATGTTTAGCTCTGCATCCTCTGCTATCACTGAATGATTGCTGCTGAGGTCAAATTGCACCTAAGAGCAAGGAGCTAGCACTAGAAAGAAGCTGGAGAGTGCCTCTGCTGATGAAAATGGGCTACTTGGCTTTCAGTATCATGTGGAAGCAGAAAGCGCAAGGTAGCTGTGCTCCTCAAATAATGGAGAAACAGAAAGTTTCAGAACAGTTCACCAGTTGTGGATGCTACTGATGATGATGTAACCCCCTAAGCTACACAAAATCAAGTGACTGGACACTAACCAAAGCCATTTTTCATACTGCTACAGCTCAGTGTGGAGTCTGCATCAGGCAACTCTCACAAAGATCGCCAGTAAAGGATTCCTGTTAATAATCCTGCTGCCCAGTCAACAATGACACCACATTAAAGACAGGACTGTGCCATATCAGTTGTCACGCTGCAATATCTTAGAACACTGCCCACTGATCACTGCAGGGTATAACTGATGTGACTATTATATTTCACAGTCAGTCTTGTGCACGCATCGCTCTAAAAACCCTTCGTGCCTCCAATTCTGACATAACCCACCAGGAATATTTCCTCATATATACCTCCCACCACATCCAACAGAAGTGGACTTACACTGTTCTAACAAGTGTGCTTTTAAGGTTAAAGCCACATCCATAGCCTGAGATGCTTTGTGTTTCATCAATCTGCCCCTCAGGACAGTAGGATTTACAGCACTTGCAAATGAGGCGTGTTCAAAAATTCCACCTCTTCTTTTCTTCCACACGTGCTTATAGACACAAGAAAAAAAAGTTATAAAACCCACCCAGATCAACGCTTAGGGTACACCTGAGTGCCACCAAAGCTAAGGGACAGAGGGACGAGATGATCCCTAATTCAATCTCGACTGGTGGATAAGTGGCTAACGTCTCTTCAACAGGGATCCCATTGAATTAAAAACCCATTGGCCTGAGCCTATTAAAGCCGAGGGCGTGCCACTTCTTTTCAACTTCAACCTGTCCGACGCCGCCAAGGAGATGATGGCCAGGCTTTGCCTTCGATACAAGCTCTCTGGCCACGGGACCGATCGCCGCTTGCGAATGGCCATTCTGCAGCACAGTCCTCGCTACGTCTACTCGGAAGTAAGTGCCCTGTGTCCAGTGCGGGCTTCCGCCCATGGATCAGGGTCCCGATTGTTCCAGGAACCTGTTCTCTTCCTTAGGGTGCTCCTCTTTTGCTTGCCAGGGGACGCCAGAAACCCTCCAAGCCGCGATCCTCTATATGGGCGCACTTGCCAGAAAGGAAGCGTCCACGGAACAGAGCTCGCCGGACTTTTGGGTCAGCCGGGCAGGATCAGTATCCCATTTCCGCACTAGCCTGTTATAGCGCGACGATTCCACTTTCAACCTCCTCTGGAATCCTGGGGTTTGCAGTTTCGGGAGGGGCCAGCCGGCCCCTCCCGAAACTGCAAATCCCAGGATTCCAGAGGAGGTTGAAAGTGGAATCGTCGCGCTATAACGGGCTAGTGTGGAAAATTACTCAGGCCATTTCCGCATCAGACTGTTCTCGTGCGATTATTCCGGCTTCAACATCCTATGGAATCCTGAGGCCTCCCTAAACTGCAAGCGCCAGGATTCTATAGGATGTTGAAAGCGGAATAATAGCACGAGAACAGTCTAGTGCAGAAATGACCTCAGCTAGGAAAGTGAAGATAAGCTTTGCCAGAGAGCAGGGGGGGGGAATGGGGAGTTGCCACTCAACGGAGAACCTACGACGGCTCCGACTTTCCCAATCCCAATTGTATGGCCTGACGACTCATCAATAGCAGTTGTTATTTAATGATTGCCCCGCAAACAGCAATTCAGTCAGTCAGTCCCGGGTCAGTCCCGCTGCCTTCCACGGCGCTTCCTCCCGGGAAGGCGAGCGCCTGAGGAGCCGCCTCTCCCGGCTCTCCACGCACCGCGCACGCGACCCACCCACGCGACACTCGTAAAGCGCCCGGGCGCGGCCACCCAAGGCGGCTCAGGGCGTCCCCCGACGCCCATGAAGGGCTGGACACCGAGCGGAGCAGCGCGAGCCGACCCCGCCGCGCCTGAGTCCTTTCCCCGGGGCGAGGCTACACAGAGGCAAGCGAGACCGTCCTGAGGCAATAAAATAGTACTCTACCTCCTCGGTGGTCTCTTCGTCTTCTTGGTGGGGGCCCCTGAGCGGTCCGGGGAGGCAGCCTCGCCCCCTCCAGAGAAGCGGCTCTTCTTACGCTGGTGAGGGCGGGAGGGAGGGAAGGGCGCTCCGGCGCAGCCTCTCCTCGCCGCCGGAGGAGCGAGGGAGCTCTTGGAAGCCCGCCGCTCCCTTGCGCGAGTTCGGAAAACTTCACCCGGGAGCCAAGAAAGCCCTGCCTGCCGGCGAGCGGGGCGCTTTTGTCAAAAAAAAAGGGAGACGCCGCCGCCGCCGCCGCTGGTGGAAAGTGTCAGTTTACCTCAGCAGCAGCGACGACGACGACGCGCGCCCCCGCCCTCTCGAGCAAGGCGGCCGGAGCTCTCCCCTGCCTACGACCCATTTCCTCCACGTGTGTCGGCAGCGGCCGCGGCCGCCCTTGGGCGGCTTCCAGACCCAGGGCGGCCACCGGGGGCCCGGGCCGGAGGAGGCTGAGCCGCTCCAGAGCCGGGCGGGGAGGACGGCGTCTGCGCTGCCGTCTGTGGTCCGCCTCGGGATGGCAGGCGCTCTTCTCCGCTGCCTGAGGCGCGGCGCTGAACCGGCCCGGGGTTCGCAGCTGAGCTCTCAGGGTGTTAGAGGAGGTGGCGGGAAGAAGGGGGCGACGCAGGCGCTCTTGACCCCGCGATGGGGCGGGAGAGGGAGGGAGGGGGGCTATAATAGACGTCCGCCTTGATTGATTGTGATTTGCTATTAAAGGGGGCCATTCATTAGGATAGAGGTTCACCAGCCCTGCTGGGAGTCCGTGGAGTCCATTCCTCACTCTTCCCATGAAGCTCCTTCCACCTCCTGAACTCATAGAATCCTAGAGTTGGAAGAGACCCCCGGGGCCATCCAGTCCAACCCCCTGCTATGCAGGAACCCACATCAGAGCACTCCCAACAGATGTCCCTCCAGCCTCTGCTTAAAAACCTCCAAAGAAGGAGACTCCACCACACTCTGAGGCAGCCTATTCCACTGCTGGACAGCTCTGGCCATCAGAAAATTCTTCCTGAGGTTCAGGTGGACTCTCCTTTCCTGCAGCTTGAATCCATTGCTCCTTGTCCTGGTCTCTGGAGCAGCAGAAAACAAGCCCGCTCCCTCCTTGACATGACATCCCTTCAAATATTTAAACATGGCTATCGCGGTCCCTCTTAACCTTCTCTTCTGCAGACTAAACATCCCCGGCTCCCTAAGCTTCTTCCGCTTTCTGAACTGAAAGGTGGCAGCAATAGCCTTGGCACTTCTGGGGGACTGGTTTTCCTTTCTCTCTGCAGAATTCTACTCTTGAGGTTTTTATTTTATTTAAAAGGGAATTCTGCCCCATTTTTTCACTGGGAGTTCAGCCACTCATCATTTCTTGTTCTTAAGTACCTTCAAGCCTGCTCTGACATAGGGCAACGGTAGCACAGGCTTTCTTGTGGAGGTTTGCCACTGTCTCCATTTAGGCTGAGACAGTGTGCCTTTTCCATGGTTATTTCCATGGCGGCATGGATTCGAACCTTCCTGTCCTGGAGTCCTGGTCCAACACCCAGCCATTATGTCACACAGGCTGTCCCCCTGCCATACTGGAAAGAAGTAAAAAGCAACAATTCTAATTCAGCATGACAAAAGTAGATGAATACACAATGATTCAAAGCCAGGATTTTCAACCCTTGAGCTTGTTTGGAGGTTCAAAGCCCTGGACCTACATGGGAGAATTTACTGGGTTCACTTTCTCCTACATTCATTTAAAAAAGAAATTTCAAGTATGTGTTTATGAAACATTGATACTTAGTAACAATGCTTATTTTGGGGGATTCTTTTGTGTGTGTGTGTGTGTGTATCAAACAATATTCAGTCTGTGGAGAAGACTGTTTGCAAACTGTTGCCCTGCTGCATGAAAAGCTTTTGTTCGGTTTTTTCTAGTTGTGAGAAATCTTCAAAAAATGAACTGCTAAATTATGCACACGCACGTGTGATTCATTCCTTATTGTAATCCCCGTGCTTCCCTCCCCCAGCTCTAGGCACCAAAAAGACAAGAAGGCTTCAGGGCTGTGCTGAAACCCAATGAACAGTTAAAAGAGTCTTCTCGAAATATGATGTGTTAGTACAAACCTGCAACAAAATCTGGTAGAAAAAAGGGATGAGACAAGAGGTTAGTCCCTGTCTCCCAACATCCATTAAAACAGTGCTTCTTGAGCTAACTGATCCAGAGGACTCTCTGTGACCAGCGCCATATTTGTACCCATCGGCTGCAATTGTTTCTCTCTTTCCTGAAAGCTCTCTAAGGACCGGCAGCCAATGGCTCGAGGATTGGCATCAGTCCACAGATCTCACTTTGAGGAGCACCACATTGAAGGATTGTGAAGTAGACGAAGACAGTGAAAAACAAACTTTCTTTTCAGGCTGTTTCTCCTTCCTTCATCATTTTGGGGACAGAAAGGAAGTGTTTTCCTCCAATAGCAAAGTCATCTCAGGGCACAGGAACATAAGGAGGTCTACTGGATTACACCACATGCCTATTTGTCCAGTATCCTCTTTCCACAGTGGGCACCCTGCTGCTGCTGGGAAACCCGCAAGCAGGACTTTGTCACCTGACAGCGACAGATGTATACTAGTTGTGTCCCCAATAATAAAGAATACTAAGAGGCATGTTGTCCCTGATCCTAGAGGCAGCGCATATCTCTTCATTCACAAAAAGGAAGTATAGTTGAGAAAAAGTATGTCTTTTGCTGCACATCTTCTAAACATACTTCCTCCATTCTTTGGTCTTTCAGGGCCCAAAAGCAACAGATCACTTTTCTGCTCCAGTGGGTTAAAAGACTAGACTGTCCTCCGTTGTCAGTGGCATGAAGAAAATACAAAGACTAACCCCCTCTGGCCAGGAGGATATTAGCCCCCAGTCTTCTACATCTATTTCCAATCCTCCATTTTTGTCTGTTCAGTGCCTCCAGTCAGGCTTCAAAGTCATAGGTCCCAAGGAGGAAGATAAACTTTGGGCTTTTCCGCACTACATTGTTATAGTGCTGTTATTCCACTTTCAACATCCTATGGAATCCTAGGGTTTTCTGTTTAGGGAGGGGCATTTAGAATTCTCAGCCAGAGAGCTCTTTGCCCTCACTACAAATCCCAGAATTCCATGGGATGTTGAAAGTAGAATAATAGCACTATAACAGTGTAGTGTGGAAAGGCCTCACGAATCTTGAATGCTATTATTATACAGTTGCATTCCCTAACCTGATAGTTTCCAGATGGTTGTATTACAATTCCCATCTTTCCCAAACAGCCAAAGGCTTATTTGACAGTCTTGTGCCCCCCTCTCTGCTAAAATCAACTGATGCATATTATTTCCTGAGCTGCTACCATCACATGGAAAATTGTGTCTGCCTGCAAAGGCTCATATGGAAGTGGTGGTCTAAATAATCATGAGTTCCACACATTCCTACAGATGGCATGTGCAACAAATAGGTAACAGTTAGCCATGTTAGTCTGTTATAGTTGAAAGCAACCAAGAACATTCTGACACTTTGTTATATAGTTTCAGGAGAAGCAAGTGGCAAATCTTTTTCTGGAACGTACTACTTGATGTAGTTGGAGCATGATATGTTTATGTCCTCATTTATATTTTAGAAAGAAAACTTGCCTTGCAAGCAAGAAATTGGCATGTCAGGAAAAAGATCCAGCCAAACCTTCTTTCTGACATGCTGTTTTACTATGTGCAAGAAGATGGTTTTGATGTGGGAGCATTCAAATATGAAAACTTCCATCTGCAGACTGAAACAGAATCATCTACAAAACCATTTACCATTTTAAAGGCATAAACTTCCTGCCTATGTGTTATCTGGCAATCCACAGGTTCAGACTGCTTCATTGTACTCTGCTAGTTCATGAAAAAAAGATCATACTTTGGGGCTCTAAGCAAGGTTTGTGTGCCCTTCATAACTGTAGAGTAGGAAGAAATTTGAGAGATAAAATCTTCCATGATTTTGGACTATGGTAGCTAGAGAAACACATCATATGGTAGTTAAGGTACGGATATATTCCTCGAAGTTCTTTTGCACAGAAAATATTGTTGGGGGGAGTTGTATTGTTTTAGCAAAACCTGACATTTTCTGTACAGAAAAATTCTTCAGAATACTTCAGAACAATTGAATAGAGGGAGAATACTGCACAAAAATATTTGTTTTCTCTTTCAGTGTGGAGAATATTACAGTAATTATTCATTCTTCTAAGCAAGGATGAATTAATTGTGGATATAAATCTCTACCTGCTTCTAAATCACATTATTGTAAATGACCCAGAAGTGTCACTATAGGTTCTAAAACTCCAGTCTACTATTTGTTTTTACAAGGAGGGACAGAGGATGGTTAATCAGACCCTAGTGTGAGCTATCAGCAAGTCCCACTGCTGTAATTATCGATCTGTCTCTACTGTATCCAAAAGAACATAAGACAGTGGTATGAAAGCAAGCATGGTGCAGTGGTCTGAACATTGAATTACTAGCCCGGAAAATAAGGTTCATTTCCCTACTTGGCCATGGGAACCCACTGGATGACCTTGGGTGGGTCACATACTCTCAACCCCAGAAAACCCTGTGACAGGTTTGCCTTAAGGTTACCATAAGTTGGAAACAACTTGAAGGCACAAAATAACAACAACAACAGAATCAAATGAGAGTCCTGCCAAGTCCAACATTCTCTTCCCACAATGTCCAACCAAATATCCATAGGGATCCCACAGGCAGGACCTTCCTGCCCATGTTACCCAAAAACTGGTACTGAGAAACATGATGCTTTTTATACTACATAGTATAGCTGTTGTGACTAGTAGACACTATTAACTCCATTCTCTCAGTTCACTGTTCCACTTCATTATATGTCTCTGGGATCAAGTATTATGAAAAAGAAAGAGGAATGTCTTCCTAACCATTTTCTCCATACCATGCATAATTTTCTGCAGCTCTCACATATCCATCATTACTCACCATTCTTTTTAAGCTGAAAAGTCTGAAATGTAATATTTCCTCATAAAAAAAAAACTTTCTTTCTCTCTTTTGGTACCTAGAAATCAAGTAGTAGTTCACAGGAAGCAGATTTGGCCCTGGATCAGCCATCTCTTGATCCATAATCTTAAAGTTTAGAATTACCATTAATCTCTTCTGCATGCTATAGTAATATTATAAACAGCTGCAAAAGTTCAGAAAATAATGACAACAATGCCACACTGTATAATATACATAAAAATGTAGTAAAAATTAAGTTCAATTATATTACTGAGGATTTCCAGCATTTATCAGTTCCAAAGCACCAGATCCTATCTGATCTTGGATACTAAGTTGGGTCAGCTCTGGTTATTTCTTGGATGGCAGACTGCCAATGAATACCAGGTGCTGCAGGCTATATTTCGGAGGAAAGAACTGACAAAACCACCTCTGAGTATTGGTTGCCTAAGAAAATCCTATGAAATTCATGGGGCCACTGTAAGTGAATAGGCGACTTAAAGGCACATGTGCACACGCGCACGCGCGTACACACACACACACAGATTCAGTTAGGTCCCATAAAGCAGTATGTCACAAAATAAAACTTGCAATTGACCAAACAATATGAAGTGTTTTTTTATTAAGTTAGCATATTTGGTTTTCCATTTGTTTCAAATTTTTGTTTTTGTTGGTAACTATATTGGACATGGAAATATAAAGTTATAAGCTAAACTAAAATTTGGATTGACATTCCGGCTCCAATTCTACAGTCTGAATTTGAACCCCAGCTTGATTCCACACCAATATTCAATGGAATGAGAAAAATGGAAAATATAACACAGTGTACTATTCCTTGGTGCTGGTGTGTACATTAGGGCAACAAGCTGCTTTCAGAGTTGAACCCCAGCTCAGTTATTGAATCTATTTTAAAAGAGATAGGAAAGAAGTAAAATACACATTTTTTAAACTTGTGTGTTCATTATATAGATTTATACCATGCCTTTCTACGATAAGTTACAAGCTTGATAGATGAAGGGAATGCTGTGGACATAGCATATCTTGATTTCAGTAAGGCCTTTGACAAATTTTCCCATTACATTCTTGCAAAGAAGCTAGTAAAATGTGGGCTGGAAAGTGCTACTGTTAGGTGGATTTGTAATTGGTTGACTGACCGAATCCAAAGGGTGCTCATCAATGGCTGCTTTTCATCCTGGAGACAAGTGACTAGTGGGGTGCCACAGGGTTCTGTCCTGGGCCCAGTGCTATTCAACATCTTCATCAATGACCTGGATGAGGGAATAGAGAGCATGCTGATCAGATTTGCAGATGACATCAAATTGGAAGGAGTTGCTAATATACCAGAGGACAGGATCAAAATTCAAAATGACCTTGAGAGTTTGGAGGTCTGGGCCAAAGCTAACAAAATGAATTTCAACAGAGAGAAATGCAAGGTCCTACACTTAGGCAGAAAAAAATGGAATGCACAAATATAGGATGGGGACACGTGGCTGGATAACAGTACATGCGAAAGGGATCTAGGAGTCTTGGTGGACCACAAGTTGAACATGAATCAGCAGTGTGATGTGGCAGCCAAGAAAGCCAACGTGATTCTTGGTTGCATCAATAGGAGTATGGTGTCTAGATCAAGGGAGGTAATGGTACCTGTCTATTTTGCTTTGGTTAGACCTCATCTGGAACACTGTGCCCAGTTCTGGACACCTCAATTCAAGAAGGACATCGACAAGCTGGAGTGTGTCTAGAGGAGGGTGACCAAAATGGCGAAGGGTCTGGAAGCCATGTCCTGTGAGGAGTGGCTTAGAGAGCTGGGTATGTTTAGTCTGCAGAATAGAAAGTTAAGAGGGGACATGATAACCATGTTTAAAATATTTAAGGGGATGTCATGTTGAGGAGGGAGTGAGCTTGTTCTCCACTGCTCCAGAGACTAGGACAAGGAGCAATGGATTCAAACTAAAGGAAAAGACATTCCACCTGAACTTCAGGAAGAACTTCCTGATGGTCAGAGCTGTCCAGCAATGGAATATGCTGCCTTGGAGTGTGGTGGAGTTTCCTTCTTTGGAGGTTTTTAAGCAGAGGTTGGATGGCCATCTGTTGGGAGTGCTTTGATGGGAATTCCCGCATGGCAGGTGGTTGGACTGGATGGCCCCTGGGGTCTCTTCCAGTTCTTCAATTCTATTATTCTTTCAGCAAGTACCATGTACTACAAAAGAAATTTTAGGAGGAAAAATATTAAAAAAACAGTGTAATAGAACAAGATAAAAGTAAGCAGCAACAATTTTAAAATATTAAAAATCATAAATATATACATTAAAAAGCATGAGAAAATGATAAGGTATTCATGATTTGCCTGGTAACAAAATGACATCAAAGTAGGTACCAGGTGGCCCATTTGGTATCCCACTTGAACTTTTTCTAAAAAAGCACAACTACGTGTGTATGTATGTATGCTGAACATGTATGTAAAGTAGGATTAGACATGGAGGAAGGAGGTGTGAAAATTGGAGAAAAGAATATCAATATTTAAGATAGGCAGATGACACCGTACTATTTGCAGAAAACAGCAAAGACTTAAAACAATTACTCAAGAAAGTCCTGGTAGGAAGTGCAAACGCAGTTTTACAGCTGAACATTAAGAAAACAAAAATAATGACCACATGATTTACATAACCTTAAAAGCAGATAATAAAGATGCTGAAATAGTTCAAGATTTTCTATACCTTGACTCAGTTATTAATCAGAATGGAGACTGCAGTCAAGAAATCAGAAAAAGACTAAGATTTGGAAGGGTAGCTATGAAGGAACCAGACAAGATCCTGAAGTGTCAAGAATACTAAAGACACTGAATACTAAAGTTACGATTGTCCATGCCATCATATTTCAAGTTTTTATGTATGGTTGGGAAAGCTGGACAGTGAAGAAAGCTTATAGGAAAAAAATCCATTCCTTTGAAATGTGGTGCTGGAGAAGGGTTCTATGGAAACCATGGACTCCTAAAAAGACAAATCAATGGGTCCTTGAGCAAATCAAGCCTAAATCTCCCTAGAAGCCAAGATTATTAGGACTGTCCTACTTTGACCATATCATAAGAAGGCATGACTCACTAGAAGAGGCAATGCTTGGTAAGGTAGAAACTAGTGGAAAAGAGGAAGACCACATTACAGATGGATAGATTCAATCAAGGAAGACATAGTCTTGAATCTGCAAGACCTGGACAGAGTGGTTGAGAACAGGGTGACTTGGAGGTCTCTCATTCATAGGGTCATCATAGGTTTAAGCAGACTTGACAGCAGTAAACAAAAAGTGGATTTATAATGTTGTTACCCTGTTTACTGGGGGTCCCGGGAGAGACACTTAAATAACCTTAAAATTACACAAGATGGGGAAATTAGTCGAGAGCACTGGTTGGCACTACGAGAGGCAGGGTAACACAGCAGGATCTTGTAACCCAATGTTTACGGAGTCAGGCCAAGTCAAGAAGCAAACCGTGTTGGAAATAATGAATGATCTTTATTAAATACAGGCACACAATGTAAGCAACACACGCACACAGATAACTAAGGAAAATAAAGGTGTGAGTATGATAGCGGGATTTTCAGAGGGATAGTAGATTCGGGTGATATGAAGCCTGTTCCTGAAGCCCGGAAAGAATAGAGAGTGATGCTGGGGTTCGATGTGGCTCAGCACATGGAGTTGAGGGGAAGCTCGCCTAGCAAGGCAGTCTGGAACTCGGGAGCGACCCGAGGAAGGTCTCGGAATCAGTGGTTTTTATAGGGAGAAATGTAACTGCAGGCTATACCGTCCTTGGGGAAAACAATGAGTTTCAGACATGGGACAAAGCTTTGGAAAGGTCAAAATTCAGCATGATTGAGTTAGATCTGAATTAACAAAGAGGTAGACTGTATGCAAACGCAGAGTGCTTGGCATTTGAGTATTCAGCTTGCCAAGTTGCCTGCTCAGGGCAGGGAGTCCTTTGTAAACAGTGTGCATACATAATGAGGGTGTGTGCAGAGAGGTCTCCTAAAGCAAGGATCTGGCTATTTCTGGCCTGCCTGGGTGGAGAATGGAATGTCCAGTGATTAGTGGCTGAGCCTAGTTCTGTGCTTGTCTGGGGGCCTCACAAACACGTGGAGAGAGGTGGTAGAAGAGAGCCAAATTATTGATATCAAAATGATATCTAGGGGTATCTCCAAGGAGGCCGAAACTGCAGTAACAATGTATTAGTGTATTTACCCAGCATTGCCCAGGATTTTATTTTCTTCTTAAGAACTCACCAAACTGTCTTCTTCAGTACCTGTAACTTATCCTCATATCTCCCAGTGCAATGTGTATGTAAACATACAGAGGTTGGGTTCCTGAGAGAATACACTGCCCTCCTCCTTGCTGGTTGGCCTCATCTCCATAGCAACAGGGCTATTCCAGTATCTGTAACTTTTCCTCATATTCCCCAGTCCAATCTGTTGTTAACATAACAGAGGTTGGGTTTCTGAGGGAATACACTGCCCTTCTTCTTACTGCTAGGCCTCATCTCCACAGCAACCGGCCTGAGGCCCAAGAGCTCCGGGCTGAGAATTCTAATGGCCCCTTCCTGAACTCCCAACCCCATAGAATCTTCACAGCCAGCCAATCATGTGAGATCCTCTTGCTTCTCACAGCCAATCTTATGAGATCTTCACCTGTCTGATGTAGACAAACAGACAAATGTGTAGACAAACTTTGACTTTTATATAATAGATTTTTATTTTGAAAAGCAAACAGCTGCTCAGCCTTACACCCATTTTGATAAAGGAAAAGTACCAACTACCTTCTGTTGTAATATATGTCTTGAAATTTGAGAAGCAGAAGAATGAAAGTTGGTTTATTTGTTCAAAATGCTACTCCACGTCTCAGGTTCAGAGTCTCTCATAAAGTTCTACACTTATTTTTTCACAGGGATAGAGAAGATCTAGTGCAATCTGCGATGTGTCATTTTCCTTGGAAATGAAATCAATCAATCAATATCTAAGACATCATTCTGCCATCAACGTTTAAATTCAACTTGATCTATGCCCTAATGTTATGGGAGAGGAGAAGAAAACAACAACAACTCTACATCGCAATGTGTAAAATGAGACAATTCTTAACTAGTCTTATTGAGAAGCTCACATTTAATCTAACTATGGCCTCAAAGGCCCCTTTCTAAACTGCAAACCCAAGGATTCCGTAAGATGTTGAAAGTGGAATAATAGCACTGTAATAAGCTAGTGTGGAAAGGACCTATAGATCACAGCATTAGTAATGTATTGTTCACCTCACTCAGGCTATAAAGCAAGAGTAAGCAACCTGTGGCCCTCAGGTTGAACTGTATCTACCATCACCCCTCACAAGCATAGCCAATAGGAGGAATATAAATATTTGCAGTCCAACAATATCTGGAGGGCCACAAGTTGCCAGCCAGCCTATGTTGCAGAGGTGCTGTTGTTGTTATGATGCATTTTTTCTTTGACACTTACTTCAGTGTCAGAAGAGGGTACTAGTCAGATTTCTAACCTGTTGCAGTTTACAATCCAGTTTCAGGTATCCAAGTGACTTGTAAAGCAATCACAGACTTGATTAAGCAAAAGTTAATCTTACATGGGAGACACATGGAGAACACAATTCCAGAGTGATTGTTGACAGTCTGTTACCTGAAGCAAAGAGACAATCGTCCCCATCCATGTATGGAGAAACCAGCCAAACTCAGCTGCATCTTACTTCAACACTGGTGATCAAACTATCTTCTTCTGCAGGAATGGCAGTCCTAAGGTCCTCCAGCTTCTGTTGTGACCTCTACAAGCCACAGACATTGGCAAGGAAAGATGGAAGTTGCAGTTCAATGACATCTGGAGGTCCATGTGATTTCCATCCTTGTGCTACTGAATCTGAGGACAGCTGGCTAGCTTAAGAGGTACAGATGCAGGCTTCCTGATATACACAGTTATGTCTTTTCACATCTTGCCCTTATTCTCTCATTGCACTTGCAGGTTTCTGTTTGGCATCCATGCAGACCAACAATGTAATGCAACACTAGTGCACATATCATCTGATAACAGCAGTGCATGGACATACAGTTGGACTTCCACATTCACTAGAGTTAGGGGCGCAGGACCTTCACAAATTGGAAAAAACGCAAATAGCAAAATATGTGTGTGGGGGGGAATGGGGCTGAGGCACAGTGGGGAGGGTGGACACACAGGGTCCAGGAAAAGCAGAAGGAAGGGGGGGTCTGCATGGCCCTATGCTTCCTCTCACCCATTTCCTTGGTGGTGTGTGGGGGCACTGGGAGAGAATTTGTGGTGCTAAGAAATCAGGCTGTGAGCTGTCCTTAGCTGGCCAGGTAGTAGCTTGTGATGAAGGAAGAAGATCAGAGGTGACTGAAGGCCTGATCAGAGTCAATGAGAGGGAAGCTTCCTCTGGAAAAGAAGCACCTGAGGTGGGGGAGCAGGGGTTGGAGCAACTCGCAAATAAACAAATGTATGAAAGTCAAACCCACAAATGTGAAGGGCCACTCATATACTTAACAGGCTGCTGGAGGGCACCAGTGAGCTCTCTGATTACTTATTTGGTCAGAGTGTTCCCCAAACTATCATCTGTGATGCATCAGGAAAAGGCAACCAAGAAAACCATCAGCCGTGCAGGCTGAAGGGTCTGGGGAGCTGTACTGCACAAATATTTTTCCAAGGTCTGCTCTGCCTAATAGTAAAGCCAGCCTTGCCTACCATTAATTTTAAGTCAGTCAGGAAAAATATATATTTTATTGTGTCCGAAAGTGTACCAGACCCCTTTTGAAAGCAAAACAGAAACAGTTCCCTGCCTACATTATTGTTTATGAACTAAAGTATGCAACCAGAGAAATAAGGGGAAGATGAGAGACAGAATGTTAAAGTTAACAGAGCTTAAATAACAAATTATTGCTTAAACTTTGGAACATACCATATGCATTATTTGTCCAAATACTGGGAATACCACAGTAATCTACCCAGTTTGATTCCTGATGCAGATATTTATAATTCTGCTGATGCAGACAAGTATCCAGACCCTCCTTATGTCCAATTTTATCTGATTTATTTTTTTTTATTTTTGTAAAGGAAAAAAAGTATTACCAGCTGGACACTCAAACTCTCATGCATGTTCTTTAGAGAGAGACAAATTAGATGGGAATGGATATATAACATCTTGAACAAGCTTCAAAAATTGTGTACGAAGACTGCAAAAAACAGCTATTAAACTGATAAGATTCTGATCTCTCCCTCTCCCTCTCTCTCTCTCTCTCTCTGACACACACACTACCCCATCCCACCAGACAGAGATGCCCCTTTTTGGTTGGGGTAGAAACTAACAATGGATTTTAAAACCACTTGTCAGTTTTGCTTCTTGTAGGGAAGGGGCTTCTGAGAATTCAGTGCACAGGTGGAAGAGTTTCAGCTTGGCCCTTTCCAGCCTCTGTGGTGGGGGCTCAGATCAGCTGTGAAATTGAGAAGATTGGCATTCTCTTCTGGAGTAAGTGTGAACGATCTTGGCATCATGGAGTGGAGGAGAACTTGACACTGTTTCTTTACTACCCCTGGTCATTTTCACGTGTCTCAGTATTTGCAGCAGGGAAAAAGCTTGTCGGTTTTGTGGTTGTTTCCCCTTTATTTAGCAACTAGAGGAGACAATTTGTTTGGAACTTTCCAGAAGCAACAACTGGATACACAAAACAGTTGGACAAGAAAGCAGGAATAAAATTTAAAAAAAGCACAGTTGGTGGTGCTTTTTTAAAAAAAGAAAGAAAGAAAAACAAAGAAAACACATGTACACTTCTGCAGATATGATTTGGAAACTGCAAACCTCTGTGCCACTCTGTGGAGTTTCCATGGATATCAGGCAGCATAGGATGAAATAGTAGAGAGCTGTGCAGCAATAAATGAACAAATTCCACAGACCCCTAAGAAATACAAGTCAAATCAATTTTTGTATTTCATGACTTTTTTTTTAAAAAAAGGAATCCTGTTTGATACAGTTGTTGCTGCACCATATACCCCCACTCTGTGGGATGTGCTATTTTCATAACTGGACATATGTTATGGCTGGAACACATGTTTGAAAGTGTGCTGGCTGTAAGCATATGCCAGGTCAGGATGATCTCAGATCTGATCAGGTCATAATTTCAGAGAAGATTAGGCAGAAAAGCCTGATGCTGAGGAACTTGAGATAATCCTTTCAAAAACTGTAAGCTATGAGCACTCTCATGGGAATAATAGCAGGTGGAACTGCCCAAGTGAAGCAACCGGGGACCCCTACTGTAAGCATATCCTACAGAGACCTTCCCCATTCATGCTACTTGACCCAAACATTAAGAGATTCTCAGGACTCCCAGCAATGTTTTGTCACCCTAAGGTAACCAGCCCATTCCAGTGTTCTTTTCAGTTTTGCAGGAAGGCCATTACACCGTGCACCATTCTTCAGGGCAGGCCCTCATAATTTGCACTACTTGGACATAATGCATAGTGCTCAGACCTCTGTTCATTCTTGTAACCCTCAGTCATACTGCCTGGTTTGATCTTCTGCTTCAGAATTGGTAACTATCACCCTTTCCACCCAATTTCTCTCTATCCAGTCTTTCTTGCTTCATTTTCCAATAGCCTTTTATGGTTCTTGAGAGTCTCTGACTTCCTGTGTGTTTGCTAATTCCCAATAAAATAACCTATTTAACATTATAACTGGAGTCTTCTCTACAGTTAGCACTGGAATACAGGTGAAAAGATCCTGCCATTATCCCCCTGTCATGGGCCTCCTTTTGGCTATAATTCCCCAAATTCTAAAGAGATGGTGGCATTGCGGGTGGACCTCAAAGTCTCCCACTTTTTAGGGTAACAAAGAGAAGAATGAATAAATGAATGAATGAATAAATAATTTTTTTTTGTTATGATTCGAGTGTGAACACAACCTCATAAATGAGGGTCAAATTCCCTGTTACTACCATTTCCCAACCAATGCAGTAAAGTAATGATGGAGAAAGACTGAGTATAACTCCCAGGGGTTTTGTTACTGAAATAGCATTCAAGCACCAAGGAGGAACTCAAACAAGAAAGGAAGGGCAGGAGACACTTGCCTCCCTACCCTCCACTTCCAGTATAAAGGGATTACCATTATACAAGTACTGCAGGTGGGTGGAAGTTGCAAATCTGAATGATTTGTACTCCAAAGCAAGTAAAAGCCACGGTGATATCACATACTTTTCAGTTGCCACAGGCAATGGAGTGAGTCACTGTTTCCAAGCCTGGCTAATCAATAGCATGAAGAAAAGATGAACTGTTTTCCCTTCTTGGAACAAGCACAAGCAACTCCTGCTCTCGACTCCATTTAGACTAAAAATGTGATGATTCTTTATTCTTCCTGTGAACCCTTAGAAGACAAATTATACTAGCCCACTGGTAGAGGCTGCACCCATGATTAGTAAGCCAAGCACTGCTTGCCCTTTTTTATGGCTGCATGAGTCATACACGGACATACAAGCTGAAGGCCAAAATCAGAGGTTGGTTACAGTTAATTTTGCAGGGCTCAGATTATGGAAAAAATTGTATTCTTTTTGAACCCTTTTCCTTAGGAATAGAAGAATCTGTCTTCTAAAAGATCAGTCTTAATGAAGGAGAACAAAAGGAAACTGATGTTTTCTGGCTGAAATATTTGTATCTCCATTTAGTGAATGAAGAAAACAAGTCCTCGCTCTCTCCCACAGAGAGAACCATTTTATTTCACATTAAGTAACTGTTGGCAACTTGGCACACTTCTAGTACATCTTTTTCTCTTAAGAATAAAACAGTTATTAGCAGCAGTAATTCTCATGCTGCACACAGACATTTCTATTGGGAAAATTCCCATTCTCAACACAACACAAAAGCACATGATCAATGTTCAGGGGGCGGGGAATCATCAAAATAATTTATTCATGAGGAGAAAGTACCAGGGATTAATGAGACACATAAATATCAGACCTCCATGAGACCTTTAGTTCAAATGCAACTTGTGGACAAATAGTATAACCTTCTTTCTCTTTTCTGAGAATTGCATGGAAAGTTCTGATCGTCTTTGGGGGTGAAAAAAGAGCCATACTTATTTAAAGTAAATTGCTCCACCTCTCCCAGATATGTTTATTATTTCTGAACCTCTGAAGGAAGAATTCTTACAATGCATACATAGCCGGAGACTATTTCCTAGGTAAATTTATGTTGACATCTCACATCTATATAACATGACAATGTAACAGGTGCTATAATTTTACGTGAAGTAAATGAGAATTGCTTAACCTCTATGTATGCTTTTATTTTGGTACTTCATAAAATTAAAGTTAATTAAAATCAAACAAAACCCAAAACAAAGTTTAGATTTTAAATGTCAATGCTCCAAAGTTACAGTAAATACTTTTGTTGTAGGTATGGATCCAAGAGAGAAAAAAAGATGCCCTCTGGTGGCTGTCAGATTTTGCTAGTGATGCAGATAAGTTTGGTAAGTTTGGAAGAATAGCCATATGCCTCTTTCCTCCCAAATTAGAAATGGTTGTATAACTACCAGAAGGCTAGAGCATGTCAGGAATTAGAGTCAAAATGAAAAGGCATAGTTGTTGCCTGTACAAGTTATGCTTTTATGTCCTGGCTGGACAAAAGGTGATGCCATGCTTAATATGGTGTTATAAATCATTGCCAGTCATGAGGTTCTGCTGCAGCTCAACTACAATGGATTTGTAACTGCAGTGCATTGAAACTCCCACAGGAACCAAACATAACCAGATATATGAAATTATGACTTCTTTTTTGGAGCAATTATGTTCAGATTATATTATATTCAGATTCTGCAGGGGTCATGTTTGCTTGCTCTGATGCCAAAAGGATTGAACTATTGGCAGCAACTATTATTATACTACACTACATGCTACTATGAGTCTGATTATGGTTAGCATAATGGCCTGAGATCTGGGTTTCAGTCCCCTCTGGGCAATGAAAACTCACCAGGGCGACCCTGGACTAGTTGCTCACAGCATGACCTATTTCACAGAGTTGTTGTGAGATAAATTGCTGACAAAGGAAAGCCACATATGCCACTTTGTAATAAATGGAAGAAACATAATTGTAACCTCAATAATAAATAACTTGTAATAATCATTCATCTTACTTTAAGCATTGTTTATTTCATTTAATTTGACACTGTTTCAAAGTTATTTAAACTACTTTTTTGTAGTGAAAACTCATAAAATTCACTGTGTACACAGAATAAAGTTATTGAATGCCCTCAAAATACATTTGTGCGTGGAGAACTAGGAAGGCACATGCCAGGTTGTCCCAGGAATAAATTCCAATTCTCCTGCTACTTCTATAGGATTTTTGATGTCAGTTCATGTAATACACATTGCAGTTGACTATGCCACTGGTGGCAATGGTGCCAAATGGAACACAAAGGACACGAGGATACCATGTTATTATCATCTGCTCATCTCTAGCACGCTGCTACACTGATCGTTTCTACCTATTGCTCTATCCCTTTCTTCCTGTACCATTCTCATTAGCCTAACAGTGATGATGACTGAAGAAAGGAAAAGGATCCTTCTATATTCTTTCCCTAAAGCTCTGTGTTCAGGAGGCAGGGAGCACTAGGGAGTGCGGTTTTCCCATGGTCACTGATACACTGAGTATTTGAGAAGGGAAATGGAGAAGTGTTGCCATTTCTTTCTCCACTGCCATGTGTTTAGTTATGAATGTTTCTGTAAAACTTTTTATTTTTAAAAAAACTTCAGATTAGTTTACCTTAGAAGAAGATACAATAAAAAGGAATGATAAAATGATGATAAATGATGATAAAAAGGAAGCATAATTTTTCAAAGAAATAGTAAAAATTATTTAAAACAGTATATTAAAATCCAGAGAAAGGGGAAGATCAGGAGAAATGCTTCTGCAGATGCCCAAGTTTTTAGCTAACAGGAGAAAAGAGACAGCATTGGGAGCCTTTCTGATCTCAATGGGAAGAGCATTCCAGATGGTGGGCACTAGAGCAGAGAAGGCATACAAATGCCTGTGCCCAACCAGATGAGCTTCACTAGGCCTTCAATAAACAGAACCTTCTTCACAAAGCACAAAGAGTGCCACAATCTGCAGACGAAAGGCAGTCTTTCAGATAACCTAGTCTTGGGCTGTTTACAGCTTTATAAGCCAAAAATAACACCTCCAATGGGGCTCAGTATCTAATCCAATTTTAAGATTAGCCAAAAAACTAAATGTAGTAGTAAGCTTGAAAAGAAGGGGTAGGCAAATCAACAGTGATTGGCAGACAAGACTGAAGGCATAGATGCAGGAAGAGTTTTAAGTTCTTTCCTAGCTTGGATTTCAGTTCAGTTTGGAGAAGTAAAAGGAGCAAAGGAAGTATGTACACTAGCTTCATTGTGAGGCATATATGACAAGCAAATCTGTATCTGTTTTCTTTGCTGTGCTTAGATAATACTGAGATCTATCACAATGTTTGATTTAGGTTACTCTCAAGTGTAACATGGACATCCATAGGTGGCTTTCCCATTATCTTTTTGATGGAAGGCAGTTCTGAGACTTTGTGTGTGTGTGTGCGAGCGTGTGCGTGCGTGCGTGTGTATGTGTGTGTGTGAGACACTATCAGTTTGGAACAGCAGGAACCAATCAACTTAAGCTAATACTCCACAACATTTCCTCAGTTAAAAACATCCCCTCTACTTTTGTTTATGCAATGTAGGGAAACTGCAGTGGACAAGGGGCCATTTTGATCAGAAAAATGGCAAAGAAAAGAAAGAATTAAGCATCCTTTTCTGCTACAGATCCAAAAGGTCTAGCTGTACAGTAAAGGGAAATTGAGACGGGGAGGGGAGAGAGATCTAAATGCCAATTTCATTAAAAATGGCTGAGATCTTGCATTGTCAAATATAACTAAAATAATGGTGCTTCACCCTCCTAGTTACTTCTACTGATGCCACCCCTAAAAAATTACCTTTTAAGCCAGACAGGACCCAACAGGACAGCTGGAGGGTTCTTTCACAGCTGGTTGTCTCAACATGCCCTGTGAAAGGGAGACTGCTGCAGTTGTCATTTCCCAGTACACCAGTCTGCAGCACTTTGGAAACTCTTTGGTTGGAATGCTGCCGATTTAAAAACATAGGTTTTTGGAGTCATGTTCAGTGTTTAACTAACATAAATGCAAACCCCATAAGTTATGAGACTGTAGTGTTTTGAGTTATGCTTGGTAAATATTAATTGCAAGTAGACTTTGGTGCTTCAGGAAGAGAGATTCCTCTTGCCGTAGTCTGCACACTTGCAAGGTAGGGCAATATGCAGTTGCCTGGATCCCATCTACATCTTGGGGAAATCAGGATTCATTTTAAAAAATAAGCTGGAACTTTCCCATCAACCACCCCCTCCTGCTGACAAGGAAATGGGTCCTTGATGTGTTTGAAAGAACAATCCGTGTTTAACTGACTTGTTCAATTCCACTGAATAGAAGCCCTACGAAACTGGCTCAGACTGGTATAACTCCCATTGCAAGGTAATATGCATTGTCCAGAGATGCTGGGAAATCCCATCCAGATTTGAAAGAGAGCAAATGGCCCTATCAAAGTGGCCTTGTCATACGTGTGCATAATCTCCTCAGACTACTTTAAGAGTTGTTACTGGTACCCAGAGGGTAATGAGCGGAGTTAATATTCAAATCTAAACTTTTGAACCTCCAGAGTATAACATTAAGGTTTAGATAACAGCTTCCAAGTTAGGAAAGGATTACATTCAAACACACAGAGACCTGGAGAGTTGGCTGCTTCCCCTAAGAGAAGAATAAAGCCTGCTTGCAGACACTGACTTGGAGACCTGCAGCCCAGATAGATCAAGGCTGAAAAGAAGGAGCCTGGAAGAATGCCAATAGAGACAAGCCAGAAAGAGACTGGAAGAATTACGGAGAGAAGAGAGAAGGACCTGCTACTCTGATCTTCAGTCACCCAGCCAACTGGACTCTTCCTCCCATTGGAGGGTGAGATAATGCTTAGCACCTTTCTGCACTACACTGTTATAATGCTACTATATTATATTATATTATATTATATTATATTATATTATATTATTAGTGTTATAGTGCTATTATATTATAACACTACACTGTCATAGTGCTATTATATTATATTACTTTCAACGTCCTATGGAATCCTGGGATTTGCAGTTTAGGGAGGGAGATTTAGAATTCTCAGCCAGAGGGTTCTTTGGCCTCAGTAAACCACAAACCCCAGAATTCCACATAATGTTGAAAGTGGAATAAGAGCACATAACAGCGTAGTGCGGAAAGGTCTTCAGTCTTCAGTCTCTTAACCTTAGCTGCACACCTTTAGCCTTCTTACGTTGGTCATGAGTAGGATTTTTAGCACCTGTACCATTCTTTTCTTTTGTTCAGTACAGCCTGTATTGAGCAAAGGTTATTCTGTTGGACTTTGCTGCTATGTTTTTCTGTCTTTTAGCAAGGAAATAATTGCTCACACTGCAAAATCACCTTGTCTTCAACTTGATTTTCTTTTCCTGTTTTTGAGATACTCTGGTTAATTGTCTGTTTTTAAAACCTATAAGGTTCTGCAGAGAGAGAGAGAGTGAGAAAGAAAGAGAGAGAATGAGAGAGTGTTAACACCTGGGAGAGCTCTCTCCAAATGAGTAAAACCAATGCACAGTTCTCATCACAATAGATCCAGCTTACAACGTTGTAAATAGTGAACAGAATGTTACCCAA
The DNA here is from genome assembly GCA_948474755.1 of Ctenosaura bakeri. Classification (NCBI taxonomy): domain Eukaryota; kingdom Metazoa; phylum Chordata; class Lepidosauria; order Squamata; family Iguanidae; genus Ctenosaura; species Ctenosaura bakeri. The sequence goes on along the minus strand of CAOLHI010004626.1, from coordinate 30,676 downwards.
TAAGTAGTATTGAGCTCTGAACTAGGAGAAGAACTAAGAGAGAATTCAGGTCCTGCACTCTGTAAAAGGAGGCATCCAGACTGATATTTTTCCCCAAACTGTCTAGCCTGATGCTAGCTGCTTGTGAGAAGCCTCCAAACAGGATATGAATGCAACAGCACCATTCCCTCCTGTTGCCCATCGATGCACATACAGAGAGACATGGCATTTTACCTCTGATAGGAGATTTAACAGATTGCCTCCCAGACTGGTGGTTGCTGTGTGCTGTCAAGCCATTTTTGACTTATGCTAACCATAATGCTATCCCGCCTATAAGGGTCTTTTTTTAGCACAATTTTTTTCAGAGGAGGTTTGCCTTTGTCTTCCTCTGAGGCTGAGAGAGTACAACTTGCCCAAGGCCACCCAGTGGTTTTCCATGGGTGAATAGGGATTTGAACCCTGGTCTCCAGAGTTGTAATGTTTAAACCTCTACCCCACACTGTCTCTTGATTGTTTGACTGGTAGGTGTATGATAACCTGATCATCCATGAACTTGCCTATTCCCCCTTTAAAGCCATCTGATAATTTGCCTATTCCCCCTTAAAACCATCACTGCATCTTCCAGAAATGAATTTGATACTTTTACAATGTTGCATGAAGAACTTTATTTTATCTGTTCTGAATTTCCCACTATTCAGCTTCTGTGGAGAACTAGAATTTTAGCATTAGCAAAAAGTGTTAAAAACATCTCCATATCTGCTTTCTCTACACTGATTGTATACACTTCTCGATATTAAATTTTGATGAATGGAGAGTAAGGGAAGCCAAAAAAGTGGTGAAGTTTCATTATAATGGACCATTTGCATTGCCCATTTCTGTGAAAATAATGAGTAAAAATATCATTCAATGGTGTGTGGTCAGACATGAAGTATTTCAACAAGTTTTTCTTCTGCTCCACCACAGAACCTTCCATTCTGTTGTCTATTTTGGGTGTAATGTTTTTAATAATAAAAATATGTAGCCAAAGCGAAGTCAAATAAACACCTAAGCAACAGCCGGAAGGAAAGTGAAAAGCTCATTGTGGCTTCTAGATAAGTATTTGCTCTCTTATTTATTATTTATTTTCAATGTTTGTGTGTGTGTATGCCTCCCACACCGATTCATAGCAAAGGTACTTATAACCTGATCACTTTTCAAAGAAAATATCTGCTAAATGAAACCATATGTCCTAATGATTGAGACCATGGCATTAGGTGGGATGTTACATAGGCTATGTTAAGAGATGATACACAATTGGCACCATTGCTTCTCCTCCCTACCAACAGTTTTTTAAAAACACAGTTAAAAATTTATTTGCAGGAATATGTAGATTTCACACATTTGCTTAAAACAAACTATTTTTTGGCCAGAAGGAAATCAAAACCATTTATGTATATAAAAAAGTAAGTAAATGTGTGCTTTTATTTTTAACATATGTGTACCAAAGTTTTCATTATTGCATTATTGTCTTTTATGATCAGTATATGTGTGTTTTAATTAACATGTTATGGCTGAAAATTGCAGTGTGGATTCAGTGAAAGTGAGATGAAAAAGAACTAAATGAACAAACAAACAAATAAATAAAGATGGATGAATATAACACAGAGCCATAACTTTGTTATTTGGTTTCATTTCAATTTGCTGATTAATCTCTGTTCTTATATTGAACAATTTTATCATGCACAGACTCTTCTATCAAGTTCTGTGTGCACACCCTGGGCATTCTAAAATGTTAGCTTAAAAATAGAAACTGACAGGGATGGTTTATTGGTCTAGGGATGAAGCTGAGAATAACAAACTTCCTTAAAATAACAGAGTCTGCTTATCTCTACTGGTTAATTTTTAAAAGTGCCTTGAAGCATTGTGTGCCACAAAAAAATCTAAGAGAAATAGATACATCTTTTCTGTCTTAGTGTAAGTATTTTGGATCATAATACACTGTGTGTGAGCCCATATAAAACATTGCCTATATGATATGCAACATACATAGACAGTGAATATTTTTATCCTTAAAATGGATTAGTGAAAACATTACAGAGCAAAACCTGGCAACTCCCAGAAAGGGAGTACTGATATGGAAACATCCCACATGATTCATCCATCCCATATGATTACCCAGTTTGGATGTGGGATTCATAAGTGAGTGGTAGCTATGCCTCAGATCTAGCATAAATCAGTCCTGCAGAAGCAAAATTTAGAAATTCCTAGGATACAAAATTGATGTTACTTCCGGGACACATTTCAGCAAATCAGTGGCAATCAGGCCCAAGCTACAAATTGTGCTAAGGACCTAGTCAAACATACTTATTCTCCTTTGTTTGCAGCAGGGGGGATGGATTTTGCATTTTGTTCTGATCATTGTCTGATGAAGAAGTCAGTGAAGCATCAAAACTTTCCCTTTTCTGCATTTTGGTTGGCCGATAAAGGTATTGCTGTTTTGCGGATTTTGGATTTTGTTGTATTTTTCTAGCATAGCTACCTCTGAATACGTTTCTCCTAATGAGTTTCTTTTCTTTGTGTCTAATGTTTGTAGTGATAGGCCACCATGATCAATATTACTTTGCCCTCACTATACTGCATTAGTGTGGCTTTTGAGGGTAGACTGTAAAGACACAGTAGTACAAATAATGTGTCTATTGGCCATGCTTGCTGGAAAATTCTGGAAATTGTAGTCCAAAAAAAAAGGAATGTTTCTGAGTTCTTTTCTTCCCAAAAAAGCCCATTAGTTTTTGCTTTTCAATAAACCATTTTGGTTTTCAGTTAAGTTAAATCCCAGAAGCCTAAATCAGAGCCCCTAGAGCAGATCCACTTTTATCAGTGAAAATTCCATAAATGTAGACTTAGCATTTAGCAGTTGGGGGTAAATGGATCTATTTTAGCTGAGACTAAGCAATCGGACTTAGGCCATAATTTCCATTGTAGGTCATACATTTTTAACTCCTGTGCTTGAGCTTATCCCAGCATGGAAATGATGTGACTCTCCAGAAGCTGTTGGATTCCAGTTCCCAGCATGTTGCACCATTCCCTATGATGGTGAGGGATTTGCAGTCCAGCATCATTTTACAAGGTGGCACAATTCCCACCTATTTCTCAACTGCATTCTTATTAGTATTGCTTTAATTGTAGTTTGCTGAAATCTTTTCATTTCTGTACACTTCTTGGGGAGATTTGATAACAGACATCTTTTTCAAAAGTCGCTCAGTCTTCTGCAGAAATTACTACCTTGTTACAGCCACATACACATGTGTTTATATTCTTCTTTTAATGAATTTTAAAGAGTTCTAACTCTATAAATTGTTTAATCATTTTTTTAAAAAATTACTACAGTATATTATTGAAGTTTTATATTTTTAAAATCTGTACTGATTTTGATAATTCATAAGCCAACTTCAGTCCCATTGTTGGGGACAAAGGAATGATGACGATGACAATGTGTGAGTGTTCATGGCTATAGATCGTTCCATCAGAGAGATGCTCAGTGTTACATAGAATTTCAGACACACGGATGAGAGAGAAAGAGACAGTATGTACACTGGTTTGGGGAATGAGAACCCTGTGTAGCTACAGGAAAGGGAGATGAGAGAATTGCCCCCACTAAGAATTTCCTCTCTGTGAAATTTTCCTTCGCACATTGCAGTAATTTGAAAATTTTGTTGAGCATTTAGAAACATGGTTTAGGCATCTAAAGAAAAGAGGCAGGCAACATTACCAAGGGAATGTGAATATAGCAACTATAAGTGTTTTTGTTGTGAATAATTATTTGGGGGACATAATTCTTATTTGGGTGACGAAAACCCTTAACTTACCCCAGGCATTTGCACCTCTATGTGGTCTGTGAGCTCAGAGGGAATCAAATATAGAAAGCCCTGGAAGTGACAGTCCCAATATTAATGCACTTCCAATTCACCCAAATGTTGCCCATTCACCAAACAGCGTGCACCTGGGTGAGTCAATTAATGGTTATCCTGATTCAAACATCTGGCAATAGGAATTCAGCAGTCTCTCATTCTAATGTTCCTTTGGAGTTTTTGTCCTACAGCAGCTCCTTTAAGATTTGTGACAGAGTAATGGGGAGAGGTGGAAGTGTTCTTTGTCTGTTTTTTCAGTACTGTAGTTTCTTTATATATATATAAGCAAAAAAACCTGTATGCAAATATCAATGTAGGACAAGGAACAAATCTTATAGACACATATTTAAACAACAATATAAAATAGGAAAAGGGGGAAGGAAGGGCATAGGGGAAAAACAAAACAATTACTACAATACAAGGGAACTTCCACCTAGAACGAGGTAACAGTTTTAGTAAAATCTCAATACAGAGAAAATATTAATCTCTCCATCGTAGTTTGTGATAGCTTTTGATAGATAGTTTCTGATGTAAGAATTGTGTCCATTTGCTATTTTGCACAGAGCTTGTCTTTTGTCCTATTTAGAATGTAGGACAAAAGATAGCATAAATCATACTGGAAGAAAGGCAAGTGAATGAATCTCTGATGATGAAGATTCCTGGTGCAATAAATTAGTTAGATGTGAAATTTGTGGGGTTACCATAAGTCAACAGATCACCTGAAGGTAACATATTTTACCTTCTTCGAAGGTGGCCTAGGAGTCTCTCATTTTTACTGCTATAGCCTAATGTGGCTAAGCTTTGGAAACTGTTATTTAAGAATCTGGTTTGCTATGTAAGTTACTACAAATACTCTTGTTTCTATGTAAAACAAGCCTTACCACACTGCCCTCATTTTGTATGTTGGTCTGACCATTTAATATTAATGAAAAATTATATACCCCTTCCGAAAGCAAACATTCTAGATCCAAGTTACACAAGCTGCACTTTTATTCATGTTGTTTATTGCTTTTTCCAGTACAAGCAGATTCTAGTTGTATGTTCACATGAATATGGTTTGTTTCAGCAATATGTCTAGAATGTGGCTAAGGTTTGGCTGCCTTTCAGTCTTTGGGGATAGAGTTTAAAAATGCATAATTTATTAAGCTGAATCTCATTGAAACCATCTGCATTTGTCTGCTGAACTGCCCATCTTCATTTGGTGTATGTGGGAAGTGTGACTGTAGCCTACAATTAGCAATTTCATTTAAGTGTTAACTATAATATAATGTACTCGCAAAGCACTATTTGCTATGACAAGCAGGGTGTATGGATCATCGAGGCTGTCTGTACTGCTGGACCTCCTGGCAAGACCTTGTTTATGAATGCTGGGTCTCTGACTGCATGCCTCTTTCCAAGGGCCATGCTTCATTTTATCCCATATGGTTGTATGTTTTGGAGCTCAAATCTCCCATGAAGAATTCCCAGGATCATTATTCTAAACCTTTCCTAGATCTGGTTTATAATGACCTCACCACGTGCAATCTTCCCCACCATCTTGTAAGGCTAATCTACTCTTGAGAAGGAGGAAACCCCTGGCAGGAAGGAAACAAAGCCATGGGGACAGAAACCTTGTAGATCTCATCCTTAAGTCCCGGATGTGTCTCAATATTCTCTGAAGGATCTTGCTAGGTTTTATGAGAATGGTAGTTTCCAATGCCTCCCCATTCATGAATCCAGAACACTATATTTCCTTTGAATGTCAATAAGAAATAATGCTCCTGAGCATAGTTGAAGCACCCAGATTTTAAGGATAACCAGCCAATCCTTCTCACCAATGATCCACCCTTCCCTTCTTTCATAAAGATAAGTTTTTCAAAGAATGGTGGGTGTTCCCCTGAAAGCTGATATTGTGCACCCTGATGTCCTTGTCTAAGAACAAAGAGCTGAGCTGTCCAGCAGGAGGGAAAAATCAAAGCAAGTTTGCTGATGCAGGAAAGGAATAATACAGTCAGATAGCTAAAGCCAGGACTGTAGAATTAAAGGGCTAATCTAGAAGGTTGTACAGCTAGTCTTGCTGTTCAACCTCTTGCTGAAGCCTCAGTCAGGCCCCTGATCATGAGACTGTTTGAGCCATGATGCTTTCTCCTATTGAGTATGGCACGGGAATGCAAGGGTTTGTGATTGCACCTCATGGGCCCTTTTCGCACGCAGTTTTTTTTGTGCGAGGGCCCCTTGAGCATTGCATAAACGGGAGAATCGGTCCGTATGACGCACTCACACGACACTCAGGAGCCTAAAACGAGACGCGTGCGCATTTTATTATTTTTGGCTGTAAGCCGAAAATACTGCGTGGTCACGCAATGCTCGAGCACTTACCTGTGTGCAGTGCACCGAACAAGCTGGCCCGGTTGCACTTCCTCCCCCAGCAGAGCCTACAGCTCCCAGGCTGCACTGCGAAAGGAAGGGGCAGGGCGCTAGTGCGGCGGTCGCGCTACCAGGAAACGACCTGCGGGACAAAGAAGCAGGGAAACGGCAGCGTTCCGGATGAGGCTTTTCACGCGAGACCCCCCCCCCCCAGCCGAGCAAACGGGTAACATGTGAAAAGGGCCATGGTTTGGGCTTTGACAAATACTCATTCTTTGAGTTGTTGTGGGAAGTTCATAATGGGAGAGTGGACTTTGCAGACCAGAGTTCCCTCCACAACTCTCTACCTCTAGAGAATGCTCAGTTTTCCAGCACAGTTGAAACTACTTAGTCCATACCCAAGTTATGGGTCATGGAAGTGCAACCATATCCTCAGAGCATGTCACTTTTGGGTCAGAACAAGCTGAAAGGAAAGTGAGAGAGGGCGATTGACTGGAATCCCTCAGCTTGCTTAGAGATTACAGGGCTTGTGACATCCCAGGTTCTTTTTGAAATTAATTAATGCATGTAAATGAATGGATGTTATTCAGAAAAAATAAAGGGGAAGTAGTGTTCTAAAAGGTGGCAAACTTTAGCCTGGGTTGTATGACTTCAGACTCTAGGTGCAGGTTTGCTTGATTCAATGTATGTCTATATTGTTGTTGTTAGCTGTTGTCAAATCAACTTTGACAGATAGTGACCCTGTGAATGAGAGCCCTCTGAGTCTAGATTACCAAATGCCCTGACCAAGTCTGTAAACTCAAGGCTGTGGCTTCCTTGATTGAATCCATCCACCTGTAATTATTCTATAGACAAATTCATAAATAAATGTCCTGCTAGAACAGGGATGGGGAAAGTGCTGCCCAAGGGGTTCATGTGTTCCCCAACCCACACTTCTGTAACCCCCAAAGTCTCCCAGAACCCCCCAAGACCCTTTAGGAATTAATGTTGGAGCAAGTTTTCACCTGAAAACAGTCCCAAACACCCCCCAAACCATCTTCAAATGCCCCATTTTATCTTGGCCACCTCTAGAAGCCCCCCAACCTCTAAAAATTGGAGGAAAAAAAGCTGGCAAAAGATATTGTGACCAAAAGTGACATGATATCGCTACTTATGTGTCCACAGGGTGGTCATGAGGTAAGAAATGTTCTATCCTCACAAGCTTATTTTTATAAACTTATCAAGAAGGAGAGTTCTAGCTTTCTATCTGCACAAGAGATCCTTTGATTTTACTTTTAGTATGGAGGAACATTCTATCACCTGCAATGTGATCTGAGGCTGTCCATATAAAGATTTGCCTCTTCAGCAAGAGCTAGACTTGATACAGCAGTAGGCTCAGGTTGGCTGATCCATCCTCCTGTCTCACAGCTGTGCTCCAGCACACAGCCTATTTTGTCCCAAAATGGGTGGGGGGATGAGGAATTTCATTAGCCTTATCAAAACTTTGTAAAGCTCCAGTCAAAATTCCACAGATGTTTGTTTTATCCAAATACAAACCACTAAATTGAATTTGATGTCAACTCTAGAGCCACAGTACCAAGCCAAGAGGAAGCTGTTGTCAGGGTGCCAAGTTAAGGTTTCGATTGCAGGGGCGGGCAAGATTCTCAGCAAGGTTTAAAAGCCAGCTTTCAGATATTCTCAAGATCAAATTGCAAGGGGCTGCGGGAGTGGAAGAAGTACATTTGTTGTTGTTGTGGTGGTTACATTTTTAATAGTATAATAACTAAACCGATGTTTTCAAGAAAGGAAAGGTCAAACAGTTACCACACCCCTCTTTTCTTTTCATTCTGTTTTTTTAAAAAACAAAGCAAATGGATTTGTGCCTTTGGCATGCGTATCTGGTATACAAGGACATATAATCATTTATAATAAGAATCATCACTCCCTGTGTAGAATTAATGAGCTGGCTAGACATGTAGGTTGCTCCTGATGTATACTTACATAAGGTCTGTATGTGCTCCCACCAAAACCAATTAAGGGAAGTTATCCTGGACAAACTGACCAAAAAAAAAAAGAAAGAAAGAAAGAAAGAAGAGAAAAGAAAAGAAAAGCATTTCAGTTGCAGAACATTATCTCAGCTAAAAAATATCTCTGAACACAACAGTGTGGATTTTGATTTAGTGAATGCATATCTATATTCATTGTTAACAGCATATTGAAGGCTCATTGATTTTACGTAAGGCACAGCAGCTTGTGACATATCTAAATAGACTCATAATGATTTCCTTGATTTTTGGCAATGCCGTGACTATAAAATGGCTTCTCCTTGCCAAGGAAGGATGACAAGATCATTGATTTATAGCTTTACTGCTTAGAAATCTGTCAGGGGTATCATTAGTTGAAAATGGTGACTTCCTTGATATAAAACAAAGGCTCACTGGGTGTTAAGAATTATTCAGCTGCACCAGTGCATGTATGGAACAGTCATATACAGTATAGGCCTACAATCTAATGTCACTTTTAGATGTGAACAGGGGGAGCATGACTGCAAGGGGGAGTGGAACAACTGGGTCCTGCCTTTAACCATATTTTCTAAAGCAGAACTCCAGTTGACCCATTCTTTGATATGACTGGGTGAGCAAGGTGAGATGGGACTGAATGCTGCCTGCTGGTTCTCTTTCCCATAGAGTTAGTTGATAGTGTTTCAGCTTTTATCCCCACAAAAAACAATCCATGCTCAAAAGGTAATCTGGTAGTTGGGTTAGAAGAAGGATTATAGTTGGCCCTCTGCATTTGCTAGGATTAGGAGCACAGGACCTTCACAAAAGTGGAAAAATTGCAAATATCAAAATGTGTGCATGGGTGGGCCTGGGTGGGTCTGGGCAAAGAGAGCTGAGGCATGGTGGAGAGATCAAGCATTCAGGGTCCAAACCAGATCAGGGAAAAGAGAGTCAAGGGGGCAGACCAGCATGATGGCCCTATATTCCTCTCCCTCACCTATGTCCTTCCTTGGATGTATGGGGGACACTGGGAGAGGGTTTGTGGTGCTGAGAAACTGGGCTGCAAGCTGTCCTTAGCTGACCAGACAGCAGCTGATTGTGTTGGTGGTAGTGGTGGAGGAGGAGGAACAGAAGCGAGTTTTTAAAAGACTGCATGGCCTAATTGGAGTAGCCAAGAGGGAAGGTTTCCTCAGAAAAATGAAGCACCTGAAGTGTTGGGGGGCAGGGGCTGGAGAACTCACAAGTAATCAACTCCATGAAAGTCAAAACTGCAAATGTGGAGGCCCACTGTATATCTGAAGTGTTCATTGGCTACGTTTCCCATCCAGCTTGGAATATAGCATATAACTAGAAGCTGGATCAGCATTTGAGTGTTCAGGTTGTGGCCATATTTTTTTCCCCCTCTTTTGTCTTCACAACTTTTCCTCTTCAACTCATGTTCAATGTAAGAACCACAAAGCCCATTCTGGAAGTTTAGTCTCTCATATAGCTGGACTCAAAATTCTATTCATCAGCACGGTGTGAGATATTTTTTTTTGTTTTGATTTTTTTAAGACACAAGCTCTTGAAACATTGAAATCTGTTTCTTCTGGCAATCTTACGTTGGAATATTCTTCCAAAATAAATGAAACTCAAGGCTTCTGCCCATTTGGGCATATTTAACATAGCATTTCAGGTTTGGAAAAATCCAGGAAATTTATGCTGCAGGTGCAAACTATCAAAATTTGTGGGTTTTTTAATTTCAAGTCAGAGACACTGCAGTATCTGCAGAGTTTGTGAAACTAGTTTTACATTATGTGTATAAACTGCATGGTCTCTATTTGTTTGATGACTTTTAAAAATCTAGCTTTCTGAATCTTCTGAAACACAGACACACAGTCAGACAGACAGAGAGAGAGAATAAAAAGAAAATGTTCAGCATATAGCAAAATACTTCCTCAAGAAATCAAGCTCAGAGTATTTCTAGAGTTTGTGGTAGAAATATAGGGCATAAATATACTCACACAAACACATATATTAAAAACAAATAGCATTTCTTCTGCAGAACAAGACTATACTGTCCAATTAGAACATGATTAGAAGTAAAGCACACTGAAAAAAAGTGCACTTGCATCTGAGTAAAGCTGTGCATGATAGGGCTATATCACCTGGGTCAATGAAACTGCTCTGGGTTTAATTGGGATTTTAAAGGAACAATCCAAGGTGATGAACACTAGCTTCCAAGTAGGTTCAGCACCTTGGATAGTTCCTTTACAGTTTAGACTGAAGCCTAGAATGAATTCATTGATCTTCTGACCTGGAAGCCATCAACTCCCATGGAGGGACATAGGTATAAAAATATTTTTAACCGCCTTATAAGAGAAGTGATAGCACCCAAGTTGGCTTTTATTTTTTTAAAAAAAGCCAAAATCTTTGTTTTATAGTGTTTGTTTGTTTGTTTAGTGTATTTGAGTTTAAAAAATAGGGCTGTTAGTTTCTTCTCATAAAACTTCATATACAATGTGAAACTCAAATTACTTCCTTCTTTTATTTATTATATATTTAAACCATTAACAACACCTTCCATCTAGGTTTGAGGCTATAGTTTTGTCTGCTTTTTGAAAGCCCACAAATACCCCTCATGATTTCATGGAAGACAAATAACTGTGACAATATGTGTGCGTTTCAGCAAACCTTTATTAAATGTACATGGAACCTAACTGCAGCTCCCCAATGTCCCTGCTGAACAAATAAATCTCATAGCCTTTGTAAAGGCCATTTTGGGAGTGGGGAGGAATCAAGATGGTGACAAGGCAGCAACTGTAAAGAGCTCCTCCAAAAGTTTACCTTTTCTTAGCTTTTCCTTACCTTTTAACATAATCCATTGTTTTAAATACCAACCCGTTTTATTTTGCATTTATCCCTTCAATGTGACAACCTTGTGCTGCCTTATTAGAACATTTAGAAAGAGCATAGGTAAACTTCGGGATATTAATGATTACTAAGGGAAAAAGAAGGGGAGACAACTTATACATTCTGCAACATAAGTTACTTCCAAGCCTATAAAACAGCCATCAGGAATGTATTTTCACAAGCCTCCTTGTGCATAGTCTTACCATTGCAGGGGCGCCCCTTCCTTCATTGTTGCTGGCTGAAATCTTCTAGTTCTTATTCAGGGATGGGACACAAAGCAGGATACTTCATATAATTCTAAATAAACAGCATGGAGAAACAAGTCTCATAGGTCAGTAGGTCTGAGACTCTAAAGGCCTTTATAAATGACAGCATCCCTCTCAATGGAGTCTTAGGATCAGTTGCATAGGGACGGGGGTGTGTGTGATGGGGCAGTTCGCCCCCAGTGGCAATATTTTGGGGGCATCCCGGTGTCAACGTCAGGCAGAGGCTAAGCAAACACAGAGGCAGCAACTGGAGTTTTATGGTTTTTAGTATGTAGGCTGTAAAATAATCAAGGGGTTATGGCACCCAAAGCAAACAGAGGCAGTAAATAAAGCCATAAAGTAATTAAGAGTTTATGTCACCCAAAATGGACAGAGGCAGTGAAACTCAGCAACGAGGATTAACAGAATAACCAGGAACAGAAAGCCCATGAAACAGAATGGTTGACGGTTGTTGCCCCATGACCCCCTCCCCCCAGCGTCTGTCTTAAATAGTCTTTAGCCCAGCTGGGGCTGATCAAACGTCCATTGGCCTGGCCTGCAGCTGGAGGCCCTCAGACGGTTCTTGAGCAGGCGCTTTGATCTACGAACCGCCACCTTTTCCAGCCACCTCCGGAGGAACATGGGGGAAAGTCTGCTGCAAACTCCGGGCTGGAATCAGGAACAGCAGCTTCTGATGAGCCAGAAGCATTGGCATCCTCTCCTGCAGGTACTGGCTTGGGCCCCGGCTCTGGGATAGCCGTGGAGTCACTGGCAGGCCCCTCCCTTGCCTCTGCAGGAGCCCCCTCTCCCTCCAAGGGATCCTCCCCCGGCTGGGAATCCAAGTCCAACTCAGAATCCCCGTCTGAATCGGCAGCCTGCTCAGCCTGGCTCATGACACCCGGCTTGCAACCACACCCCTGTGTGCTGCAACCCCACCTCCACACACCGTGGCCCCGCCCCATGCACTGTGGCCATGCCACCATGCACCGTGACCACACACCCTGTGCCATGACCCTGCCCCCCTCCCACCCACCCCTCCACACACTCCAAACTCCGCTGCTGCTTAGGATAACAGATAGGAACTAAATCTAATTCCAAAATTGGGTGGAAGGGGGCATTCTCTTTCCACATGTTCCAGGAGACACATGGCAGAACAAAGCCCCAACAAAATCTTTTACCTTTTCTTCAGGAGTCATGCAGAGAGCACATCAATGAATTAAAATATATGGATAGATAGTCACATTCTTTGCTTTAAAAAGTTGCTGTACAAATGTCTAAAATGTTCCTCAATATCTCAGGCAGAGGCCTTTTTTAGCTCTGTTGTCTGTGATCATTTTAAGATATCAGTGCCAGGAACTCCAGACCACTACAGCAAATGAGCTGAATAATGTCAGTCTTGCTGCAAACAACCTTTCCTGATACCTACAAAAGAACAACCCCTAAAACAAACCTGAGTAACTGCCACAGAGTAGTTTTTAGGCTGGCCAAATGCATGAGGCCTATCCCCCCTTTTTTTGGTAGAATGATTGGTTGGTTGATTGGCTTGTGTTTTTTTTTTTCTTTTGAATTTTTACTTGTAGTTTTTTAACTAAAAAAAAAATCATTATCTATACAGTACTAAATTTTATTTTATTTTTATAAAGAAAGATTCTATTATTTGAACCACCATCTGCTGAGTGGCCAGATCTGTCAATTTTGCCTTTTTCCACATTATTATTATTTTATTTTATTTTATTTTTTGGAGAAAAAAACCCTCAGATACTTTCCATCAGATCTATGAAGAATTCTTGTGAATTTTGATAAGTTTTTTTCAAAGTTTCATCAAAACACCTTCTCTACATTGGCCAAATTCAGTTGGTACAGCTCCTCTCAGTACTGACAGGATCATATTTTACTTGCTTGACATACAACAGTGAAAGATGAGGAACCTCTCAGAAAACTATATTTAAAAAGTGGCAGTGCTAATGCAGTGCCACCAACACGGCTGAATATGGAGGGAAAGCCAGACTGTGAAGAAGTTAGCTCTCAAAGCCCTCTGCCTGGGTGGAAAAGTCTATCACTTTTGCTTTCTCCCAAATGTATTTTTAAAACATTCCTGTTCTCTGTTGAATTTTTGGGGAAAAAATATGAAAATCTTGGAAAGTTCTTCTAAAAAAAAAAAAAAAACTGAACAAAATCCTCACTTATCCTTCACCACTGCTTATGTTCTAAAAGCAAGTACCTAGCTGAGAAGGAAGAAAGAAAAATTCTCTCAGACTTGGGTTGCCACAAGAGAAGCCCTGAAGATTTTCATGCAGCAAGACATATCCACACAACTAAAAAATGAGCAGCTGACTTCCTGAATATATATTATAATTTTGTTACTGTTATATGTGTTCAACTTAACTCAGAATTATGGTAATCCTATCACTCTTGACATTTTTTTTTCAGAGAAGGTTTGCTACTGATTTCCTCTCAGGCTGAGAGTATGTGCCTTACCCAAGAATTCAGACTCTTGTCTCCTGGAGTCCTAATACAGCACTCAAACTGCTAGGTACTCTATATATTTTAATTCAACTTCTAAATAGCAAGGCCTAAATTTGTTCACAGCCATGTGAAGCATTTCGATTATTCTGCACATCGTATAAAAATGGATACATTACAAAAATGCAGAAATAAGATTACTTTAGAATGCTGACACAAGTCACAGCACAGTTTAAAACATCAACTGGTGGAATTTGGTGCAGTCCCAATAATTACAGTGGATCTAACCCAAATGTACACCAACTGAAGAACTGGTTATCAATATGCCCATCTGGACTATATTTTCTTTTCCTTCTCTCTTTCTTTTTTAAAATACAAATGCCAATACTCTTAAGCATATAAAATTTATATTCAGTGTTATATAATATCTATCCATCTCAATCAAATAATATATAGCTTTTGTTCAATGATAACATTGCTATGTTCTCTCCATCTCTCTGTGTATCATTTTCTATTGTGAATAATTATTATCCTGACCTATTTCCAATTTTGGAATAATACTTTTATGTTAAGGATAAGAGCAATACAAAAAGTATTTTGTACTGAAATGCTCTGATTTAATGCCTGTGCACATTGCAAATCTTTAGACCAGCATTTTGATGTATACTCTCACTAGAAGCCAAAATGATTAAACTGAGGCTATTGTACTTTGGACATATCACATTCAGATGACATGATTAATGCTTGGTAAAGTGAAAAGAAGCATGAAAATAAGAAAACTAGAAGTCACCTCTCTGAACTTGGAAGACCTGAGCAGGGCTGTTGTTAACATGGACTCAAGGATGTATCTCATTCATAGGGACACAGTAAGTTGAAGACAACTTAGGATGTGACAAATTAAGATATGATTAGCAGCAGGCTGAGGCAGGGTAAAGTTAAAATCTTGTTGTCCTAAAAGGTGGGGGACCTTGGGGTCTACATGCAATGCCAGTGTCTCCTTAGGGCAGTGGTTCTCAACCTGTGGGTCGCGATCCCTTTGGGGGTCGAATGACCATTTCACAGGGGTCGCTGCTCCTCATCCCACCCCGTCCCCTTTTGAAACAAGGCGGCCTCATAGCCAATGGGAGCACTGTTTCTGAGACCCCGCGCTGGGAGGAGGGGAGAGGAGGCATGCTGGGCGCATGCGGGGACGTTTCCCAGTCTTTCCCTGCTGGGTGGGGAGGCATTGTAGGAGCCGGAGGTGGAGAGAGCATGGAGCTGGAGCGTGGAGGCGGAGGTGGGGAGAGCGAGAGGGGCTTGCAGGTGTAGCGTGGTTGAGGGGTTACAGCGGGTATCGCACCCCACTCCTGAGCCCTTAGAGAGACGAAAGGAGGATGAAGGAAGGGGCACCCCTGCAACATGGGAGTGAGAGCGTCCAAGCAGCCGCACTCCCTTTAAGGGAGGGAGGGAGAGAAAGTCCTGTAGTGAAGGTGAGGGTTGCCGCTGTTGGGGCTTGGCTGAACAAATCGATGGAAGAAACAGGGAAGAGATAAGCTCAGGTTTCTTAGTGTGCAGCGCCTTTCCTCATATCTGGGGTAGGGAGGAAAAGGAATAGAGAATGGACGTGAACATTTGCTTTAGTCTGCTGCCTGGGAGCTGTAGGCTGTGCTGGGGGAGGAGGGGGCGGGGCAGTCTTGCGACCAGGATGCCAGCTGTGGGATGAAGGAGCAGTGAAGAGAGTGCCTCACGCAAGAACCTGCTTGTGCGAATGGCACCCCCCACCTCCGTGGTCAGGTAACGTGCGGAAAAGGCCCAGGAGTGGTGGTGCGCAAGCGCGAGCCATGCACTCGTGTCCTCCTGCCCCCTGTTCAGAAGGGACTGAAATCGCTTCCCTTCTCTGCTACCGGGAGAACCTCCCATCTGACAGGCCAGCTTGGGGGGCTGCAGCAGCACGGGGGGCAGGATCCATCCTCACCATGGCACCTGCCCCACTCGCCATGGAAGGGGTGCTGCGGAAGGGCCGGGAGGGGCACAAGGCGGCACTTTTCCAGGGGAGCAAGCTGCGCCCGGCACAAAAGACAAAGGCACTGGGATTCCTCCCCCCCAGCCAGTGTCGACACTCTGGAAACTTTTCCCACACTGCCCCCCCAGCGGAAACGAGAGCGAAGCAGAAGCAGAGCCCGGGGGGGGGTTTCTCAGAGTTTTTTCCCTGGGGAGACGCTCGGCTCCTCTTTCCCTCCCTTCCTGGCCAGCGAGGCGGTCTTTGGGGGGGGAGGCATTGTAAATAATAAATAATTTTATAGTTGGGGGTCACCACAACATGAGGAACTGTATTAAAGGGTCACGGCATTAAGAAGGTTGAGAACCACTGCCTTAGGGGGAATTATAGGTCAAAGGAGGCCTGTAAGAGGAGGGTAATGGCAGGACCTTTTCACCTGTGTATACCAGTACTAACTGCAGAGCGGACTCCAGTTAAAAGTTCAACAGAGTATTTTATTAGAAATTAGCAAGCCCACAAGAAAATCAGACACTCCCAAGAATCACATAAGGCTATCAGAAAATAAGGCAATCCCAAAGCAGAAGCTCAAACCAGAGTGACTCAGGCAGTGTGTCAGAGGGTAGCACAGAGGAACAGAGATCTGGGCACCATGTACTACATTCAAAGTACTACAGATTAGGAGTTGGAGCTACGATTATTGTATCCTATTTCCTGCCCTGAAGGAGGGTGCATGGACACAGCAGTAATGGCTTTCCCATGAAACAGACAAAGGAGTCCAGAATGGGCTGATTGTCTTAACGCTGGGTGACAAAACTTTGACAGTAGTCCTGTCAATCTCTTAACATTTTGCTCAGGTAGTTTGAATGAAGAAGGTCTCTGTAGGATATGCTCACACTGAGGGTCTCTGCTTGTTTCACCTGGGCAATTTCACTTGCTATTGCAGAAGTGCTCACAACTTACAGTTTTTGAAACAATTATCTCAAGCCCACCAGCATCAGGTTTTCCCCACCTAATCCTCTCTGAATTTACGACCTGGTCATGTCTGAGGTCATCTTGACCTGGCATATGCTTACAGCTGGTGTACTTTCAAAGATGTGTTCCTGCAATGAAATATGTCCAATTATGAAAATAGCACACCCCACAGAGTGGGGGTGTAAGGTGTGGTAACAGTATTCCAGTCACAATAATTCACAACTTCACATCTGAGGTGTTGAATATTTGGTATGCAGAAACACATTCACTACCTCTCCCTCTCTCCATCCCAATCACAAGCACACATCCTAAACATGGAGAAATTTTCCTATGGGATCTCATTCAGGCAAAACAAAACACCAAATCCCTTCACACGTTCAGAGATGTACTAAAACTACTTTAGCTCCTGAAATATAAGTATGTGGATTAATTCTTATAGTGCTGCTTATTCTGTAGTAGTTATATTGTCTTCAAACTAGTTCCTCTGCAGAATAAACTGTATGAAAATCAGATGGGATTGGATTTTTAAAAATGACATTCAGTCTAGTTAGATAAGAAGTATAACACAAAGGTTGATAAGAGGAGTAACAATTGGAGATTATCATGTTCTGTACAGATAGTCTGCTAAGGAAAGGATATGCGGTCTGTATAAACAAAAACAGAAGCTCAGTTAAATCACTGAGGCAATACTACAGGTAAAGAGGAATCCAATCTGACTCCCTGAAAATCCTGATATTAACTTATTTATATGATCCTCTTTACTTAAGGCATGTGGTATCATTTGCTGGTCTTCTTCAAGCAGTTGGCCCTGGTGCGAAAAGTGTGGGGAAAGGGGTTTTTAGACCGCTTGTCTAAAATCAAGTATCATCAATCCAAGTGGTGGTGGTGGTGGCAAGACCTCAAACATAAGGCTTTTGCTTGAGATACTTCAATGTGTCATTGTCAGGAATTGCAGATTACTGCAGCTAGTGAACTGAATAATGTCAACTTCTTGGTGAACAACCTTTCCACTCTTGCTGGCTATTGGATCTTGGGAGTGATGTATGGTTCTGCCTCTATGCTTCTTTGCTTGAGCATAAAGTCTACCAGAGCTGTTACAGTTTCCCAGTGTTTACTTTGTTCTTGACTTCTGGCTTGTTTTCCCTTCTCTAATCCTGCCTCCTTGTTTGTCCTCTCCTCCAGGCTTGTTATATGATCCTGATTTCTGAACTTGATTCCTCTTTCATTCTTGCTCATGAGTTGTTTCCCCTTCTCTAGGCTTATTGCCTAGATTTTCTTCCAATCTTGATTGCTCTTTCATTTTGACTCCTGGCTTTTTAATTTTTTTTCCTGTCAGGCATCTTGGTTTATCCTCCAATCTTGTGGGCTCTTTGATCCTGAATCCATGTTCCCAGATTTCTCTTTCACTAATTTCCTTGAGCGCCACAAAAATCTGACCTATGGTGACAGTCATCCTGAGAAGCAGAGCTCTTTCAGTGAGAGAACCCATCCATTCCCTCCCTAAAAGGATCAGCCAGGCTGATTGATATATTGTTCTTATTCTTTTTTTTTTTTTTATGCTTGCAGTAAAGTTTAATAAGTTCAATTGGAGAAGTAAAAAATGTCTTGTTTGCTCCACAAATTTCACCTCATATAGACAAAAAGTGTAATACATAGCTAATCACATAGTACCATTGTAGAGAACTATATTTCTCTTATGTTATCCTGTAAATACAATCTTATAACTGTTACGCATGGAAACAAAGCCATTTCTTTTAAGATAACTGTATGAAGCAAGTCTGTCATTGCAAACAGTTGTTAGTAACAAACTCTGAAATAAGTCACACTCAGAAGAGTGAAAATGGATCACTAAAATATTTTTCTTCCATTAAATATGGAAATGGGTTGTACTAAATCAATGAATGAATTGTATTTTCTAATTAATATAGCTGGATAAAGAAGATGAGAGAGAATCTAGGAAGGAAGGTTTCATAAAGAAACAAGTTTATATGTTACCCTCTAGAATAGGGTGGTCAGGGTAAACATTTTGGACTCTTGGCACCATGTACTGTTTGTAGGAGGATACAAGGCCACTTGAGAAGCCATACTGAGAGAAAGGCAGGACACAAATCAAATAATAAATAAGTAAGTAATGACAGCTCAGAATCATCAAATTTATATTTTTCATGCGCTTGTTCAACAGTTTTAGCTCCTAAGCCAATGTTCTCAGACTGTGGAGCAGGGTATAATTTCTGGTCTCCTTTCTTGCCCAAAATATAAGCTGAACCCAGTTTGTCTGGCTTTTTATAGAAAGACCTTTACAATGGCTACTATCTGGTTGTAGAGTTCTATTTAATGACAGGTTCAAGTTACCAGAGCTTGCAAAGTTACTCTAAATGTAATTTGTTACCATTATAGTCCAAAGGCCTCACAAAGAGTTATCAAAAAGTAACATGTATCCTCACATCCTCTAAAAAGTAACTAAAACAATTATGCTTAGGTTTTGTTTTTTTAAAAGTATTAACAAACTGAATACTGGAGGTCACAGCCCGTGGTACCAAACACATCCTTCTCTTATTTCCTTTGTTGTCACATCAATGTTCAGAATGAAAAGAAGCATGTGATATTCCTCCTCCAACATTTAAGCCATTTCCATCCTACACTGCCACAGTGCTACCACTCCACCCTCAACACCCCGCGGAACTCTGGGGTCCGCAGCCTACTGAGGCCAAAGAACTCTCTGGCTGAGAATTCTAAAGGCCCCTCCCTCCACAGGATGGTGAAAGTGGAACAACAGCACCAGAACACTGTAGTGCAGAAATGGCCCAAGTGAAGCCACACATCCATAGCTATGAACAGTTATGCCACACAAGGCATGAAGTTACCTCTCACAAAACTGTTATGCCTCTATAGCTATTATGCCTTCAATAAGTAACCAGTTGTTTTAATTAGTTTTCTAAAAGCTCTACATCTCACCCCTTCTCATCTAACAATGCCATCTGATTAAGATAGAGTTATTTACGCAAAGATTACTCTCTCTGTCTCTGTCTCTCTGTCATCATATAAATACATAAAAACAAAATAAACACATAAATAAATACACATATATACTCTGACATTCAATCTGCTGTACTCCATGGATCCCCAAAAAGACTAATGAATGGGTATTAATGCAAATCAGCAAATTAGAGCAAATCACACCTGAACACTTGCTAGAAGTGAAGAAGAGGCTGTCATACTTTGGACATATCATGAGATGAGATGAATCATTGGATCTTTTGTGAAGTGGAAGGCACTAGAAAAAGAGGGCAACCACATTACAGGTTCCTGTTGTTGTTGTTGTGGTGGTGGTGGTGGTAGTTGTGTGTCTTCAAGCCACAGCTGTCCTTTTCAGCTGCTTGCGAAGTGCAAAAAAATATTGGAATGAAGGCAAGCCATACTATACAGGTAGTATACATAGTGAATCCAATGGGTTTGGCTTCATTAAAATTCTCTGGGACACCCCGAGTCTTGATGGCATACACAGTACACGTAACCATTATGAAAATGCCTATACCCCAAAAAGCATATTATTTGTAGATCCGTAATGTCACATTTGAGAACTTCTCTGGCTTTATCTGGTTCCACTGGCTTATATTCATCATAATCTATGAGACTGTTGGGTGGATCAACCACAAACCAAATGAAAACCCCAAGAAGCTGTACTGATATCAAACTTGAAGTAATTGCTAACTGTGATGTTGGGCTAGTAAGTCGGGGTGCTGTCACTGATTTTTTGCCTTGTTCAAATATGCGATAGATACGGTTTGTTTTAGTCAACAGAACAGTGTAACTTATGGACATCCCCAATCCCAGGAAGATACGCCGGGACAAACACACTTCCACATCTGGCTTGGCAATCATTAAGAATGTGATGATGTAACACAGAAATATTCCTGTCAATAAAACATAGCTGAGTTCCCTTCCAGAAGCCCTCACAATGGAGGTGTCATTATATCGAATGAACGTAGCCATGACAAAAATGGTGGCGATAATTCCAAGCATGGCCAAGAAGACAGGGATGACAGCCCACGGGGAATGCCACTCTAGCTTCACAATAGGGATCAGGCTGCATCCTGTGCGATTCTCATTGAGTCATTGATCATAGGAACAGAGCTTGCAGCTAACTTCATCCGCCTGGTACTGGTACCCATCACACAGCTCACATTGCCAACAGCAGCTCATCCCTTTAATAATCCTCTTTTGCTCTCCCGGTTTACAGGGAAGACTGCAGACAGAAGTAGGGATTTTCTTCACTCCTTTGCCCCACTGCATATCATTCATATTGAGCTGCAGATCATCTGTCCACTGGCCAATCAAACGGTAGCCTGGGGTGTTGGTGTTTGTTGTTTGGTACTGAAAGATGTCATAACGTCCTGGTGCATCACCATTCTTATTGAACATCACTGGAGTGCCAGCACTGCCGTTGAAGTTAACATTGCAGATATATTTCAACAGCTTCTTTCCCCCTGCGTGTTCCATCTCCGGGCAGACACCAGAGTAATCATTGCACAGATCCTTGTTCATTTGGTGAAGGGCATAAGCCATGGCATAAACAGCATCAATCACAAACTGAACTCTCCCCTCCTGCTTATAGTGGGAGTCTTTTCCAATTCTCTCCTGTCCCATGCATTTACGATCTGTGTCTTCCTTCTTTGACCCACTAATAGTTAACTTGCAATTGAAGTTTTCTTCCCAATATTCTGCAAATCACACATTTCTTCTGTTGTTTTCTAGTGTACGGGAGGTAAAGTAGGTATCAAATCTGCTTCTTCTGGGGTCCGAAGCAAGGCGGACTGTCCCTGAAGCCCTTCTACAGGGCTTCTCCTTAGTCCAGGGCAAATCGGAGCAGTGCGAGGTCTAATATATTGTTCTTATTCTAAGTGGATATGCCAAAAAGAAATGCAGACAGGCTAAACCCAGTGACAGTCCTACCTAAAGTAGGCCCATTGAAGTCAGTGGGACTTGTTACTTGTGTCTCATTGTTTTCAGTGAGTCTACTCAAGGTAAGATGAAGGACTGTTCAGACCTTAACAAATAAAAGCAAGTGAAATAAGTTCAAGCCTCCTTTTTTTCCTGTGTAAGAAAAAGTATTTTTCATGGCCTCCTCAAGTATTTAGAAGAACTTTGGATTTCTGGTCAGCCCGGCCCCAGTTTGTATGCACCTGTTGCTCTTTATGCTTAAATCCGGCTGTATATTATAAAATGAATAGATTTGTGAAGTGCTGACTTGCTAACAGACTTGGCAAGAAACTTACTTTAAAAAAAAAAAAGAATATAGCAGATTTACCCAGGATGAATTACTATTGGGGAGTTCTGCAGTTTTAAATGTGTGGATTACTTTGCATTTACACTAGGAGATAGCCTTTAAAAAATGTCACTTATTATCTCTTAACACAATTTATCAAAATCTTGAGAACAGACTTCTCCAGTGCCTTGGTGAGTCTCTGATTATTTTACCCTTTTGGTGACCCTGAACCAGTTTTCTACTCAGCCAACTAATTCCCTGCCTTGTTCATTAAGATTAGGGTTGAAACCTCTAAAAATTCATTAAGTGTCTGTGCAGTGAGTGCTGGACAATTTCTTGGCTTGTTAACTGTGAGAGATCCAAATTAATTCCATGCTGTAGAAAAAAGAGAAGAAGGAAAGTGAGTTTGTACATTTCAGAACAAGATAGGATGATGACCTGTACAGCTGGCTTTTTGAAATGTTAAGACAAAATAGTGGAAGAGAAGTCTAAAAATGGTTATCAGCAGTGAGGGCTAAAACTGTAATCCTGTTCCCATTATCTGTGAGTAAAACTCACTGAACAGACCTGCGGAGGAATATATTGTTCTCAGAACTGCCATGTACAGAGGCAGAGGTAGAGGCAGAAACTGGAAGTGGTTAGTTACAGTTATTTATAGTTAATGCATTTTTCAGCAAAGGTATATAGTAGCCCCTCCACATTTATGAGGGTTCAGGGCACAGAACCCTTGCAAAATTGGAAAACTGTGAATAACCATCTCCCCCCTCCAGAGCTTCTACCTCCCATTCCTTTGCCTCTGACCCTGGCGTTGGTAGGGGGGAGGGCAACCTAAAAGGCTTATTACTAGTTTGTCCTCAGACAGAGAAAAGGCAAGTTCTGGAGTTCTAATTACTTCCAGTGGCCATCTTGAGAAAGGAGCACCTGACCAATCAGCAGCAAATACACAGCAGAATGTGCAACCATATGACAGAGAGGCCATGCCCTCAGCAGTCAGAGGGGGCTTTGCTCACCCAAAAGGGGAAAAAAAAGTCCATTTTAAACACAAGCTTTGCAAGCCTGGGGTGAGGAATATAAGGGAAGGGAGGAGGAAAATGAAGGTGGGGAGGCAAGCTTCATGAATAATCAAATCCATGGAGGTCAAAACCATAAATTTGGAAGGAGGACTGTAGTTCAGTTGCACCGCCACTGTGACTTAACAAAGGGCAACTCCACATGTTATAAGGCATAAATGAAACTTTTAGTCCCTTCTACAGTTACAGGGAACATGGCCTCACTGAGAGATGAAGAAGGAGTAAGATGTGCTCCAAGTCCTGATTCAGGCTGCATCCTAGGTTACTTCCTCATGCTCTAATGTGGATGTGGAGGCAGCAGCAAGGAAAGGAAGAAAAACTATGTTTGGCATCATGGGTCAGTGGCTTGTATCATACATATGTGAGGTTTCTTAGTATCAAAACACAATTGTTTTAGTTACTTTGAAGAAACAGAAAGGTAAATAGTTGCTCTTTGAAAAGTTTATCTGTATATACCTAAAAAGTAATACCTAAGCACTTTGGGGGCCTTTGGAACCATAATTCCAAGCCCTTTTCACATTGATGTTTCTCATAACACCAGGATATGTTGGAGATAAATATATGCGTAGACTTCTAGAATAATCCTCCTGACCACTGCTGGCAATGAAATTCTGAAGAGGCTTGGTTTAATCAAACAAAACAGTGCCCCCATGAAAGAGTTGTTTTTTTCTCACTTTGATGATTAAGGTATGTAGTAGACTTATACAGTGGACTAAATTACAGACTCCTCCTATTTTTAAAATATATTTGGAAAAGTTCCTTGGTACATATCCTCCATGAGCACCAGTAGGGTCTGATAGGTCCCATGCCATTAATGCTAAATCTCCTCTAGGGTTTTGTTCAAATTGTAAAGAACCCTACCTGTGAGATCCAGCACCTTGGATAATTTGTTCCTGTTAAAACTTGCAGTGCCTTAACTGTTCCACTGACATGCCAGCCACTGGCTGCCATGGACATTAATATTTTTTAGTCATTTCAAAATGAGCAAAAGGGCTGAAAGGCCAGTTGCATTAGGCCTACCCATTCACCTACTCCTGGAGAAGCTGAAGAAGGGAGGAAAAAAAATTTCATCCATTCTATAGATATCACACCTGTTAGAGGCTGTTAGAGTTCTTCTCTTGATCTATATTTCAGTTACTGACTCTTACATGAGCCAACAAGAAACAATGGATTAGCTTAGACATCCAGCAAAAACATGTATAATACTTTAGGCTACATGCTTCAGTCTTGGCCCAGGCTGGAAGAAGGATCTCTCTGAACATAGAAAAGCAAGTGCTTGCTGCCACTCGTCACTCGGTGGAAAAGAATATGAGAATGAGAGGTGTATGGGAAGGAAGCCAGCCTCCAAGTCTGCTTCATCTGAACTGTTCCCTTGACCACACGGAGGGCTAACTGATGCTACCTGTATTGTGGGAAAAATTCGGACAAGTTGTTATGTTTTGAAAGGGCTTTTTTTTTTTTTTTGGTGTGATTTGATTATTGGACTTTGATTTCATTTGTAAGCAATTAAAAAAATTGTATCCACAAAAGTGAACAAGAACAGTAGGAGGAGAAGAAGGAGGAAATCAACTTCATCAAAGAGGAAGATTTGATCAGGTTGCTATTTTTCTCAAACCATAATTCTCAGCACTGCTAATAACATGGCAGTGCATGAATTTTTCCTATAAGATCCAAAGCAGTAGTGTTTTCCGTTTCCATTTTTTTTCTAAGGAAGGAGAAGGAGAAGACGGAAAATAAAGGAAGAGAAAAGGCAAAGTAGTCTTTCAATCTGAATGTACCATTAAAAAAAAATCCGAGTTTTGTCTTGCCTTCATCTGCAGCCGGCTGAGCTATGTTGCCTTCTGGGGAAAGAAAACAAAAGCTCCTCACATTTCTCTTTCTCTTTCCAAAACATTTTGCTTCCCAAGCGCTTTCTTATCTCCAGTGTTTACCAGTAAATATGACATTCTTAGACTCTATTTCAAACCGACTCTCTGTTAGCCTCCGGAGATACGGAATTACATGACCAAACAGGAGTCAAATTAATCTTCTGGCATGGTAATTATAGTACTATAATAAGATGTACTGAACCTTATCAGATAAGAATAAAAGATTTTTGATTCAGCATGTGAATAATGATCCAATAGAAGGATTGTTCATGAATGTCCTCTTTGGAAACATGTATAAAATCACAAGTTTTCATACATATATACATCTAAGGGATCCTTGAACCTTGGCTGTAGTGTGTCTTAGCAGATTTGTTCCAGTAACTCACACTCAAGCAGAGCTTGTTTCTCTAACTAAATGAAAAAAAAAAGATACACACAAATCACTATTTGGAAATTGACATTACATGATCTCTGTGAGGCAGTAATTAATTCATGTACAATGTACAATATAATCTATACTAGGCATCGAAGGCACACAATTAATACACACAAAATAAAAAATACATGAGCCAGGTTTCAATGAGGAGAAATTAGAAGCGCACTCCCACTTTAAAGCAAGAGCTGTGAGTTCTGAAAAACTAGGCCACAATTAACACTAGCTGGGCTTTGGTTCAGGCTGGGCAAACTGAGAGTTTTGAGACTTCTGGGAATGAAACAGAAGAAGAGGAGGAGGAAAGAAAGGGAATGGGGAAAGATTAAAGGGCTGTGCAATGCTTCTCTGAAATCAAGTGAAGGGACAAAGTCTGCTTCCTTCAGGAGATCATAGTACCAAAGAGGAATAGCTGAAGCAATATGAATTCATAACACATTTTTCAGTGCCTTCTGTGTTATTATGTTTTCCTTGTTTCCTGTTCCAGTTCCCCACGCACCCACATAAGACTCTAGGGTTGTGTTCTGTGATGACGGTTTCTTCTATAAGTTAGAAAACAAGAGCAGGAAGCTAAGAAGGAATCTGCAAAAGTGAAGGCAGCCTGGGCAAAATCCTCTCCTAGTTCTAACAAGGCAAAGATGGCAGTTGAGTAACCAGGCTTCAAATAAAGCTGATAGAACTAAAAATTCTTCTAAATCTCTATCCCATCTGTCTCAATGGTTTTCCTCAATCTATCTAATAGAAACGTGGGGAAAGTTGAAATAGAGGCTAACCTGTGTAAGAAAATTCCCTTAGAAGAATGTAAATTCCAAAATTTCCATAATTTACAAAATTTTACAGGTGAAAACTGGGATGTATGACCAATCAATATCAGAGTGTGGCCAAGAGAGCAAACGCTATTTAAAGAGGAAGAATAGTCAAGCTAAGAAAAGCTGTATCAGGTTGCATTTGCCAGACCCTGCTGGGAAGGGCAAGATTCCCTATGCCGAGTTAACTAAGGTAAATTAGTCTCCTATGTAGAGCTCAGGGACCATCCAGTTAGACTGGAAAAATCAGAAAATCCCTGGTTTTATTCCTATCCTTTTCAGCTGCATGGCATTTCCCCATCCTGAAGTATTCCCAGGGAATTCCTAACACTTACAAGAACTTTTTATTCCAACTCCCTAGGCCAGTTTAAATTAACCCACTGTTTCCTGAAATGAAATGTACTTCTCCATAGCTTGTTGTTTGTGTTATCCTAGGACTAGCTAAGGCAACCACCACCAAGAAACACAGTGGCCCTTTTCGCATTAAGTCTTCTTGCGCGAGTGGGGGAGGGCGGCTTGCACAAGAAGCCTTCTCCGGGAGGCTGCCGGTTCCCCCCTTCTTCCTTCCGCAGGCGAAGGAACGAGCGGGGAAGCGGCAACCTCCTGGAGGCGGTGGCGGCGGCTCGCGCGTCCATCCATTCCCCCCCACGCGCACGAGAAAGGAGCCTGTCCCCTCCATCCCCCCCGCGCACGTGAGAGAGAAAGGCACTCATCCCGTCCGCGCCCCCCCCGCGCGCGGAGAGAAAGGCGCTCATCCTGTCTGCCCCCCCGCGCGCGAAGCAGGACGTGTCGCGTGAGCGCCCCGCCCTGTCCCGTCCCTTCCTTCCGCAGGGGTGGAGGGAAGGAAGCGCGACCCGGCCGACTCCCGGACGCTCCGCACGAGAGGTAAGTGTGCGCGGGCGCCGGGAGCATTGCGCGAGCGCGGGTGATTTTCGCTTGGAAGCGAAAATCAAAAAACCCGCGCTCGCGCCGCTTCAGCCCCGCAAGCCCGGCCGAAGTGGGAGTGCGTCGTGCGGAGCGACGCTCCCACTCCCGCGAGGCTCACGGGGCTGTCGCGCGAGAAAAGGCCCGTGCGAAAAAGGCCAGTGACTGTTCCTAGAACAGTAGATTCAGCAGAGATGTAGCCAAGGAAAGAGGAATGCTGGCAATAAATTACCCTAATGTTTAACTAGTGGAATATTGCTAAAGAACTTTAACATTTTGGTTAACTCCTGAATTATAACTAAAAAGGGCTCATTGGAAATAGGCAAAAGTCAGTTTTTGAGTCTAAATGTGATCAATGGAGTGGGGAGGGGAGAAAGAACACAAGGAAGGGGGGCTAAAGAAAACCCTGAATATTTCAAGAAAAGGTCTGGAATGCAAAATCATGAATATACAGGTGAAATCAAAACAAAAAAAAATGGATATTCTCAATACTACCAGGGACTTTTTTCCCTTTCTGGATAAGCCCTCAGTTTGCACCAATGAAAGTGGGATAAGAAGAAAGGAACTAGGACATTTAAAAGCAGTTGAAAAAAAGTGGGATAAGAAAATCAATCCAAGTATGGCAGATAGGACAGGGTACTGAAAGATACTTTTACCAGGATCTTCTTAGAACCAGCCCATCCTGAAGACTTAGGCCCTTTTTGCACACAGTTTTTTTTTGTGCGAGGGCCCCTTGAGCGTCGCGTAAATGGGAGCATTTGTCCGTAAGATGCACTCCCACTCATGTGACGCTCAGGAGCCTAAAGTGGGATGTGCGCGCATTTTCTTATTTTCGGCTCTAAGCCAAAAATACTGCGCGGTCGTGCAATGCTCGTGGGGCCCTCGTGCACTTACTTGCATGTGGTATGCCGAACAAGCCGGCCCAGTCGCGCGTCCTCCCCCAGCACAGCCTACAGCTCCCAGGCTGCACTGTGAAAGGAAGGGGCGGGGCACTAGCACAACGGTCGTGCAACCGGCAAGCCACTGCGGGAGGAAGAAGGGCTTCCATGAGCGGCTCGTGCAAATGGCTGCTCGTGCGAGCACCGCTCCCCACTGCCGCGATGAAGGTAAGGTGCAAAAAGGGCCATAGTTGTGGTATGGGGACATTTTTTGTTCAGTAAAGCAAAAGATCTTCAACGATGCGGTGATGCCAGCATGGAAGCAGATCAAAGTGATAATTGTGAACAACTGAAGCCCCATGGGGTTTTTTTGTACTGTGTTCAAATTAGGCCAACAGAAGAAAGACGGTGCTTCCTTGACCTAGATATACATTCATCTCCTATAGACAGGAAAATAGATGGACATCACTTCAGCTTCTATTAAGAAAAAAATAGGGTCACTAGGACAGTCTTTTTAAAAGACCAAGACAGGGATTTGCGGCTTTTTCAGCTATTAAATGTCCTAGCAATGTATGAATCTTTCGATCCATGTATTCATACCTGTTGTCTTATGGATGGTCTACAAGTGCATTTCCCATTGTGAAGAACTTTCTCTCTTTCTTAGGGTGACTATAAGATGAAGCCAACTTGATGACAACTGACAACAAACTGCAGTTAATATAGCTGGTTCTTTATCCTGTATATGTGACTGATGATGATGTTCATGTCTGCTGCATTTGATATTCCCCAGCTTCTTCTCAGCATCTAAAGGTTCCACAGTCATCCTTCCAAACTTAGCCACATGGGACAATTCACTGTATGTATGTATGTATGTATGTATGTATGTATGTATGTATGTCAATATTTTTATCCTGTCCTGTATCCAGAGATCTCAGGATGGCTTACAAAAAATCAATTTACAACAATAAATAATAACAATAATTGTAAAAGATTAAAATAGATTAACACAGACAGTTTAAAATTGGTCAAAAAAACTTTAAATAATGTAACCATAGGACATGAGCAACCTGAATATAATCAATTACATGCAAAAGCTTTAATAAAAAATCAGACTTTGACTTGACACTGAACTGATACCAGTGTTGGCACCTACCATGCTTCAATGGGAGGCAATTCTACAGCCGGGACGCCATCAGAGAAAAGAGAAGGTCTTCATCCATGTCTTCCCACAATGTATTTCACCTACTAGTGGGATACAAAGGAGGGTGTCTCCAATGGATCTCAGTTCTTAGGCAAGCATATATATAGAGAGGCAATTCTTTGGGTACTGGTCACAATCCATTTAAGATTTTCACTGTGATCACCAGCACCTTGATTTCAGTCTGAAAATTTATTGGCAGCCAAAGCAATTACTTTATGAGCAGTCTAGTGAGCAGCCTAGCTGCCTACCTGCTGCGTTTTGCACAACCTACAGTTTCCAAGTTGTCTGCAAGGGCAACCTCATGTAGTGCACACTGCAGTCATCTAATCAAGAAGTTACCAGTGCCAGGAGTGCTGTGGTTAAGTCATCTCTGCCCAGAAAAGACCATAGCTGATGGACCACTGAAGCTGGCCCAAGCACTTTGAGCCACTGGGTTTATCTGGGCCTTCAGTTACAAGGATGGTTCTAGGAGCAATCCCAGATTATACACCTGCTCCTCTGGGAGGTGCAACCCCATCTAGGGCAGGTAACCTACCCAATTACTGTACCCAAGAATGACCAATCCACAGAATCTTTGCCTTATCAGGACTCAGCTTCAGTTGATTGGTCTTCTTCCAGCCCATTACAGCCCATTGCAGCATCCAGCCCAATCACAGAATCAGAAAATCCTAGATCAAAAGGGGAAGTACAGTTGGGTCTCTTCAGTATACTTATGGCACCCAACCCTAAAACTCCTAATGACTTCCCTCAGAAGTAGGTGCATCTGACCACTTGTAGTCATGGGGTGATTTGGAGACAGAGCAGAATGCTGTAACAGTGCCTTCTACTCCCAACCACTGAAACCGTTCCACTAGGATACCAGGATCAATGGTGTTAACTGCTGTTCAGGTATCCAGGAAGATCAACAAGGTGGTATTCCCCCATCTCTCTCTCGGAGTACATCGTCAGTAAGAAAAACCAAGACAGTCTCAGTATTGTACCCTGCCAGAGAAAAGGCTGAAATGAGTCAGATAGCCTATTGTCTCCAAGAGTGTTTGAAGCTGCCTGGGTGCCAAACACCTTTCCAAAATACAGGTGTTACCCTGTTTACTGAGGGGGGGGGTCCTGGGAGGGACACCTAAATAACCTTGCAATTACACAAAATGGGGAAAATTAGTTAAGAGCACTGGTTGGCACTACGAGAGGCAGGGTAACGCAGCAGGATCTTGTAACCCAATGTTTACAGGGTCAGGCCAAGCCAAGAAGCAAACCGTGTTGGAAATAATGAATGATCTTTATTAAATACAGGCACACAACGTAAGCAACACATGCACAGAAATAACTAAGGAAAATAAAGGTGTGAGTATGATAGCGGAATTTTCAGAGGGATAGTAGATTCGGGTGATATGAAACCTGTTCCTGAAGCCCGGAAAGAAGATAAGAGAGCGAAGCTGGGGTTCGACGTGGCTCAGCGCGTGGAGCTGAGGGGAAGTTTGCCAAGCAAAGCGGTTGC